>NC_069494.1:317822-393547 GCF_026875155.1 Cherax quadricarinatus | reverse complement strand
ATTAATTTTTGATTGGTCCTTTTACTTAACATATTGTCGGGCTCTGGTGGCCTGGTGGTTAACCTCTGGCTTCACACGGTGAGGGCCTGGGTTCGATTCCCAGCCAGAGTAGAAACATTGGACGTGTTTCTTTCCACCTGTTGTCTATGTTCCCCATCAGTAAAATGGGTACCTGGGTGTTAGTCGACTGGTGTGGGTCGCATCCTGGGACACTGACCTAAGGAGGCCTGGTCACAGACCGGGCCGCGGGGCGTTGACCCCCGGAACTCTCTCCAGATAAACTCTCCAGATAATTCTACCAACTTTATTGCAATATAAACACCATTACAGTACAGTGACGTATAATGCGAGTACTCATGTACTCTTTACCTGTTTGTGACTTGATAAATCCCACTGTGAGGGGAAACGTAGTAATAAAGGTCACATTACACGACATGTGTCAATTGTTCCAACGTTTTTGGTACAACCTTTAAACCTTCCATATACCTTGAGAATTTCAAGAGTTTCTTTTACTCTCTGAGCCCGGCCATGGCCAGGCTCGTATTTCATACATTTTTTCTCCGTTCCACTGATAATAATATAATTCCTGAGGCTCTTCTGTTTTAACTAATGAGATAAACACGTTTTACACCTGTACTCACCCCAAAACAGTCGACGTTCGGGGTGACAGCTGCTGTCATCCATCTTATTAATTACATTATCATACTGAAATTAAAAAAGGAAATTAACGAAATGATAACGATTAATAAATAATAATAATAATAAAAATAAAAATTTTAAAATAATAAAAATAATAATAAATAATAAATAATAATAAAATAGTATTTACATAATTTTAACTGCACATAATAATATAACCATATTAAACTAGAATATTTCGATCGGTGTGCGATCCGACAAAGGTATCCCTGTATATATATATATAAATATTATATATATATATATGTCGTGCCGAATAGGCAGAACTTGCGATCTTGGCTTAAATAGCAACGTTCATCTTGCCATATAGGACAAGTGAAAATTTGTTGTATGAAATTTAACTTCGCCAAAATCATTCTGAACCTAACAAAAAAAATATATTTCACTGTGTTTGTTTATATTAAATTTTGTAAATAAATCTAAAATTATTTAGTTGGGTTAGGCTAAAAAAATTGTTCTTGTTAAAATAAGTTAGGTAAGTTTTCTAAGATTTTTTTTGGGGGCAAATTAAAAAATTTTTACATCAACTTTAATGAAAAAAAAACTTTAAACGTAAAGAAAAATTTTAGAAAGAACTTAATTTAAAAATGATTTCTTGCTAATTGACCATTTTAATATTGGGCACGACATTATAAATATATTTATATAAATATATATATAAAAATTTTTATATAATATAAATATATAATATATATTATACATGAACATAAGAAAGAAGGAACACTGCAGCAGGCCTCTGCCCCATGCGAGGCCCAAAGTCTCCTACCGTTAAGCCAACGCCCCCCCAAAGTCAGATCAGGTCACTTAAATTTAAAGGGAAAGGACAGGGCCCCAGATCCACAGCAAAAACTATTTCGGTCCAACTCACAACCCACTCATGTATTTATCCAACCTATTTTTAAAATACACAACTTTTTTAGCCTCAAACTGTACCGGGGTTTTTTCCCATCACCCACAACTCTATTCCAAACCATACTTTCCTTACCTTCCTAAATCTAAAATTTTTCCAAACTAAACCATTGCTGCGAGCCCTTCAGGCTAATATTTTCAGCACACTATTTACACCCCCCTTTTTTTTTCCGTCTTCCTTTTAAACACCTCAACTTCCCCCCCCCTAATTCTACGTCTTTCTGAAGTGCAGTTTCGGGTCAGTCTATCCTCATGTGCAGATTGGGGCCTCAGTTATCCCATAGGCAGTTTTCAGGACCTCAGTCTATCCCTCATAGCGCAGATTCGGGGCCTCAGCTACCCTCTGGCAGATTCGGGACCTCAGTCTATCCTCATAGTGCGTTTCAGGGCCTCAGTCTATCCTCATAGTCAGATTAGGACCCAGTCTATCCCATAGTGCAATTCGGGCCTCAGTCTATCCTCTAGTGCGTTTCAGACCTCACTATCCTCTGTGCAGTTTTTCGGGGCCCATCTATCCTCATAGTGCAGATTCAGGCCTCAGTCTATCCTCATAGTGCAATTCAGGGCCCTCATCATCCTCATATGCAATTCAGGCCCTCAGTCACCCTCATAGTGCAATTCAGGACCCGTCTATCCTCATAGCGCAGATTCGGCCTCAGTCTATCCTCATAGGCAGTTCAGGACCTAGTCATCCTCAAGCGCAGATTCGGGGCTCTCTTTTCCTCATAGTGCAGATTCAGGCCTCAGTCTATCCCATAGGCAAAATTCGGGCCTCATCTTCCTCAAGTGTAGATTCGGGCCTAGTCTATCCTCAAGTGCAGATTCAGGCTCTCTCTATCCTCATAGTGAGTTTTCAGGGCCTCATCTACCAAGTGCAGATTCGGGGCCTCACCCTTCCTCATAGGCGATTCAGGCTCTCAGTTATCCTCATAGTGCAGATTCGGGGCCTCAGTTATCCTATAGTGCAGATTCAGGGCCTCAGTCTATCCTCATAGGCAGATTCGGACCTCGCTATCCCATATGCAGTTTCGGGGCCCCTCTCTATCCCTAGTGAGATTTCGGGGCCTCAGTCATCCCATTGCAGATTCAGGGCCTCTCTATCCCATAGGCAGTTTCGGGGCCCTCAGTCTCCCTCATAGTGCAGATTCAGGGCCCCAGTTCCCCCTCATAGTGCAGATTCGGGGACATCAGTTATCCTCATAGTGCAGTTTCGGGCCCAGTCTTCCTCATAGGCAGATTCGGGGGAAACCTCTTTTCCCCCTCCTCAATGCAGATTCAGGGCCCCCAGCCCCCCCCCCCTCAAGGCAGATTGGGACCTCATCTATCCTCAAAAGTGAAAATTCAGGGCCCTCGTCTACCCCAAAAGTGCAGATTAGGGACCTCAGTCTACCTCAAGTGCAGATTCAGGGACCTCTCATCCTCATAGTGCAGATTCGGGGGCCCTTCAGTCTATCCCATATGCAGATTCAAGGCCCATTACCCTCATATGCAGATTCAGGACCCCGTCTATCCCATAGCGCAGAATTCGGGCCCGTCTACCCTCATAGGCAATTCAGGGCCCCAGTCTATCCTCATAGTGCAGATTCGGGGCCCTCATCACCCTCATAGTGAAATTTCAGGGCCTCAGTTTTCCCTTCATAGTCAGTTTCAGGACCTCATCTATCCTATGCGCAGTTCGGGGCCCCTCAGCCCAAACCCTTGGAAATTTCCGGGCCCTCTTCTACCCTCATAGGCAGATTCGGGGCCCCTCAGCCCATCCTCTAGTGCAGATTCAGGGCCTCATCTATCCTCAAAGTGCGATTCAGGCCCAGTCATCCTCAAAGTGCAGTTCGGGGCCTCATTTACCTCAAAGTGCAGATTCAGGACCTCAGTCTATCCTCATAGCGCAGATTCGGGGCCCTCTTACCCTCATATGCAGATTCGGGGCCCTCAGCCCTACCCTCAAAGTGCAATTGGGGGCCTCAGTCTATCCTAAAAGTGCAGATTAGGACCCATTTACCTATGCGCAATTCAGGCCCTCAGTCTATCCTATGTGCAATTTCAGGGCCTCGTCTACCTCATATGAAATTCAGGCCTAGCTACCCTCATAGTGCAGTTTTCGGGGGCCTCAGTCTACCTCATAGTGCGATTCAGGCCTCATCTATCCCATGTGCAGTTTGGGGCCCCTCATTTACCTCATATGCGATTCGGGGGCCAAGTTTTCCTCATAGGCAGATTGGGGCCCTCATTTATCCCATAGGCAGATTCAGGGCCCTCAGTTTATCCCTCATTGCAGTTTTCGGCCTCAGTTTATCTCTAGTGCGTTTAGGGCCCTCATGTTCCTCATGGCGATTCGGGGGCCCTCAGTCATCCTCAAGTGCAGTTTTCCCAGGACCTCAGTCTTCCTCAAAGGCAGATTCAGGGCCCTTTTTGTTATCCTCTAGGAGATTCAGGGCCTCAGTCTAATCCTCATATGCAGATTCGGGGCCTCAGTCATCCCATGTGCAGATTCGGGTCAGTCATCCTCATAGTGCAGATTCGGGGCCCTCGTCTATCCTCAAGTGCGATTCAGGGCCCTCAGTTTTCCCTCATAGTGCAGATTCGGGACCTCTCAACCTCATAGCCAGATTCAGGGCCCTCTTTCTATCCCCATAGTGCAGTTTCAGGGCCTCATCTTCCCATAGTGCAGATTGGGCCCTCATCTTCCCTCATAGGGCGATTAGGGCCCTCAGTCTATCCTCATATGCGATTCGGGGCCTCAGACCCCTCATAGTGCAGTTCAGGCCCCAGTCTACCCTCATAGTGCGATTCAGGGCCCCAGCCCTTCCTCAAGTGCAATTGGGGGCCTCAGTCTCCCCTCATAGTGCAGATCAGGCCTGATTTTATCCTATAGTGCAGATTCAGGGCCCGTTACCCTCAAAGGCAGATTCAGGGCCCTCAGTTACCCTCAAGTGCAGATTCGGGGCCCTCAGTCTATCCTCTAGTGCAGATTCGGGACCTCAGTCTATCCTCATAGGCGTTCAGGCCCTCTTGTCTTCCTCATAGGCGATTCAGGCCTCAGTCTACCCTCATAGGGGCAGATTCAGGCCCCTCAGTCTACCCTATAGTGGATTCGGGGCCCATCTATCCTCATAGTGCAATTTTCAGGGCCTGAGTTTTCCCAAGTGCGATTCAGCCTCAGTCATCCCAAAGTGAGATTCGGGGCCCTCAGTCATCCTCAAGTGCAGATTCGGGGCCCCATCTATCCCATATGCAGATTCAGGGCCTCGTCTATCCTCATGTGCGATTCAGGGCCCTCAGTCTATCCCAAAAGTGCAGATTCGGGGCCCTCAGTTATCCTCATAGGCAGATTCGGGGCCCTCAGTCTATCCTCATAGTGCGATTCGGGGCCCTCAGTCATCCTCAAAGTGCAAAATTCGGGGCCCTCAGTCTATCCTCAATGCAGATTCAGGGCCTCAGTCTTTCCTCATGGGGAAAGATTTCTGATACATGGGATCAATTTTGTCACCCTCCTCTGTACGTGTTCCAGAGTATTTACGACCATTACTATACACAATCTCTAAAAATTTGAATACGATCGGATGATGGAATTTTGGGGGAAAATAACCGAAAAGAACTGACTCCGAAACTTTAATGACACGATTGCAAAACAAACTATACCACGGGGGGTTAGCCCCCCGGAGCATCTCAAAACCCAAAAACCGACGCGTTCACTTTGGGGGATTTGAGCAGATTCGCAGGGCCCACGCTAACTGGAGATTCATCTGTAAAAACATGCATTTGTGGCACAGGGGGGCCTATGCTAACCTTCCATGGTGTAAAAAACATACAATTGGATTAATTTTATTTAGCAGCGGTCGAGTGGCTAAAGCTGGGTCGGGAGTTTTTTGACTCTGGGGAACCGTGGGTTCTACCCCAGAAATTAAGGTGGAGATGATGCCGGGGTAGTCATAAAGGGGGCTGATAGTCGTCCCTGGGAGACGTAATGGTGAAGCTGGAGGTGCTGCCTGGGAACAGTAATGGTGAAGCTGGAGGTGCGCCCCTGGAGACGTAAGGGTTTAAGCTGGAGATGCTGTCCTGGGAGACAAAAAGGGGAAGGGGAGATGCGCCTGGAGACAGAATGGTAAAGGGAGATTTTTGTCCAGGACGGGAATTATACGCAGGAAAAGGAATACTAGAATGCCCTCATAGGGGACGGGACCATAGTGGGGAAACAATTATCAAAGATAAGTAAAACCAATATTGCAAACTAAAATCCCGAGGAAATAGCAAACAAGGGACTCCACTAGCAATAGTGAGGATATATTACCAAAACAATGGTGGGAGCTCCATTTTTGGTGTAGGGGAGGAAGAAGAAGACAGGGAAACATGCACCAACAGGGAATACATCACAGAAACCAAGGCAAACGGAAACCAAGCCTGTGCACATACATGCACCGGTATCTGCTGGCATGGGAAATCGGAAAAAAAAAGATGGGGCGTGCAACTATGACCACCCTAGAAATGCCACCCAAGACAAAAAGGGAAAAAGCAAAATCCCTTCCTGTAAGCTTTTTCACCCCGAACGTTGGGGACCTCTTCAGTACAGGAAAGACTTTCTATAAATTTAAAAGCCAGGATACCATCTAAAGGGGACAAAAAGATACCAAAACACCAGGCCAGGGAAAACCTGGGTAGCCACAGCCTCAAAAGGGAGAGGTTTTTTAGTGCCCGGAAGGAAAAAAAACTGGCAGGAAAAAGGCAGAAATCTTTCACCAAATCCAGTCTTCCCCGGGGTGGAACCACAGTCGATCCCCATCCAAACCAACTAAATACTAATGCCGGGAAAAAAAAACCCCCCCGTACCAACAAAAACCCAGTCCCATAACATTCTTCTTTGCAAATAAACAGGGTCTAAAGCCCGCAAAAAACAACAAAATACCTTTCATCCGTGGACTGCTTGCAGAGGAAAGGCAATGTTCCGGGTTTCACTGGGAACCCCAAAAGGACCTTGGACAACGAAATATTTCCCAGGTTACAACCTATACAAATTTTTACAGGGTAACAGGCAAAAGGGGGGGGGGGGTTTGGCCTGTACAATTTTCAGGTCCCCTTTTTTGAAAAACTGCTAAATGCCTCAAATGATGTAGGGAAGTTTTAGCATAAAAGGGCGAGAAAACCCAAAAACCCAGTCATTGTGTGTCTACAAACCTCCCCCTCAAATCCCCGCAATTCGGAACATGTTAAAAATTCCCTGTCTGGAAAAAAATCCCAGCTCCTGCACCCCAATTTTCTTGCTCCTGGGGGGATTTCAAATTAAGGCACCTAAAAAGGGGAATATACAAAAAATATTTTTTGCAAAAATTAAACCGGGGAGCCCTTGATTTTTAAATCAATCACGCGAGCTTTTAAATCTCTCACAAAATTTAATTTAAAAACCCGCAAATAATAAGGGTACTAACTGGAGAAAAACTAAACCCCATCTTTACTAACAATGAGATCTGAAAGAATATCACCATTCAAAAAAAAATATACTCAGATCACAACATAATTGAGGTTCATCATGTATGCACGGGGCCCCAACCGACATAAGAAATAGTCCGAGGGGCATTCACCAAATTTTAACTTTATAACAAAAACATAAAGTGGGGCCAAGTAAACCCAAATCCTAACCGATATAAGCGGGGGGAAATACTAAGCAACACAGACCCCCAATTTTGCCTAGAACAGATTAACTCGGGAGCACTCGTGTATGCACAAGGCTTAATTTTCCCCTAAAAAAAGGGAGTAGATGTAAAACAGAAAAGACGGCGCTCCCTTTACAGGGGACGGAAAAATAACAGGGGGCCCAAAAGGGAATATTCTGAAATGCGTGGGGGGACAGGTCAAGAAATAGCAAGCATCGAATTTAAACTAAAGAAACCTTTAGGGGTCAGGAACGCGGGAAGAACTAAAAGCCTAAATGAAAAAGAAAGAAACCCAAGTATTTCTTTTCCTATTCCAAATCAAAAAAAACGGAACAAAGTCCCCTATTGGGGGCCCCACTTAAAAAAGATGGGTCTAACAGATGACAACAAGGAAAGATGAGCTATCAAGTCCCAAATGACTCAGTTTTTAGAAGCCGCTAACCAACTGAGAGTCGAAGATAAAATAAATTTTTATGAAGAGCCACAAAATTTTATTTAAAACAAGCTATCCGATGTTATCCTGACGCCAAATGACTTTGAACAGGCGATAAAAAACATTGCCCATGCACTCGGCCCAGGGCCAGATCATGGAACTTTGTGTTCTCAAAAACCAAGAAGCCCCCAACGAGCCTTTTTCCCTCCTATGGAAGGGGGCAGGACCGGGGGGCGTCCCACATTACTAAAAACAACAGACATACCCCCCCTCCACAAAGGGGGGGAGTAAACAACAGCAAAAAAACTACAGACCAATACACTAACACCCCCTACAAAAAAATCTTTTAAAGGGGTCCTAAAAGCAAGTCACCACGCATCAAAACCCCTCAGTTAAAAAAACCCAGGGCAACATGGTTTAGAACAGGTCGCTCCCGTCTGTCTCAAAATTCCATCGACAAGGCCAAATGCACTGAAGACAAAAAAAAAGGGAATGTAATATAACAGACTTGCAAAAAGCCCTTTGACAAGGTGACCAGGCGTAATGGCACAAAATGCGTGCTAAGGAAAACAGAAAAGTCGGGCATGGATCATAATTTTTCCCCACTAACAGAACAAGAGAGTAGGTCAACAGAGTAAAAGTCCGAGGCAGCTACGGTGAAAAGCCTGTTCCACAAGGCACAGTACTCGTCCCATCTTGTTCCCCACCTTTACCACATGACAAGGATGTCAGCCACAGCACCCTGTCTTCCTTTGCAAAAGAAACCCGAATCTGCATGACGTGTCTTCCATTCAGACAAATGCAAAGCCCAGGGAGCATCAAACCAAAATTTTCAGTGGCTGCAGAAAACAATATGAATTCAACGATGGAAATTTCAATTACTAGATATGGTAAAAATGGAAATTAAAAATTCATCAAGGGGACAAAACAAATTTTTGGCCAAAAATGAGCGAAAACCAACGTCAAAAAAACCCGGGGTGTCTGTGGAGGGTCTCACCCTTTAAAGGGCCATAAAATTGTATCAATCGCATTGCTAGAAAAAAGACAGGATGGATATGAGAACCTTCAAAACTAGGGGGCCAAGCCCCTAAACCTCTTTGGTCACTTGTTTATTAGGTGGAAAATTTCTGCACACTAAAACACCCTTTTAAGGCGGGGAAATTGCCGACCCAGAAAAAATACAAAAAGAACTTTCACGGCGCGGATAACGGAGATAAAACACCCAATTTTTTGGGAGCGCTGAGGTTCCTAAACCTTATTCCCTGGAAAAGAGGAGGGGGAATACATGTTATATACCCGGAAAATCCTAGAGGGACTATCCCAAATTTCACACGAAAATCACCCACTACGAAAGCAAAGACTTGGCAGAGATGCACCATCCCCCCAAGAAAAGCGGGGTGTCACTACACGTAAAAGACCCTACAATAAGTGTCAGGGGCCCCAAAAGTTTTAAAATGCCTCCCAGCACACAAAGGGGGGTTACCAACAACCCCTGGCAGTCTTCAAAACTACTGGACAAGCACCTAAAATCAGTTCCGGATCCCGGGCGTGGCTCGTATGTTGGTTTGCTGCACCCAGCAACAGCCTGGTTGATCAGCTCGACCACCAGGAGGTGGCTAGACCGGGCCGGGGGCGTTGACCCCCCCGGAACTTCTCCCGGTAAACCCCCGGTAAACTCCAGGGACGGCGGTAAACATTTGAGACTGTTTTTCCCTAAGACACGTGGTGTCCCTGTTCACCTATCAGTTTAAAATGGGTACCTGGGTGTTAGCGGACTGGTGTGGGTGGCATCCTGGGTGTTAGTGGACTGGTGTGGGTGGCATGCTGGGTGTTAGTGGACTGGTGTGGGTCGCATCCTCGGTGTTAGTGGACTGGTGTGGGTGGCATCCTGGGTGTTAGTGGATTGGTGTGGGTGGCATCCTGGGTGTTAGTGGACTGATGTGGATCACATCCTGGGTGTTAGTGGACTGGTGTGGGTGGCATCCTGGGTGTTAGTGGACTGGTGTGGGTGGCATCCTGGGTGTTAGTGGACTGGTGTGGGTCGCATCCTGGATGTTAGTGGACTGGTGAGGGTGGCATCCTGGGTGTTAGTGGACTGGTGTGGGTGGCATCCTGGGTGTTAGTGGACTAATGTGGGTGGCATCCTGGGTGTTAGTGGACTGGTGTGGGTGGCATCCTGGGTGTTAGTGGACTGGTATGGGTGGCATCCTGACACAAAACTGACCTAATTTGCGGGAAATGCTCAGCATAACAAGCGGCTTTCTACACACACACACACACACACACACACACACACATATATATACGCATATATATATATATATATATATATATATATATATATATATATATATATATTATATATATATATATATTATTATTATTATCACACTGGCCGATTCCCACCAAGGCAGGGTGGCCCGAAAAAGAAAAACTTTCACCATCATTCACTCCATCACTGTCTTGCCAGAAGGGTGCTTTACACTACAGTTTTTAAACTGCAACATTAACACCCCTCCTTCAGAGTGTAGGCACTGTACTTCCCATCTCCAGGACTCAAGTCCGGCCTGCCGGTTTCCCTGAACCCCTTCATAAATGTACTTTGCTCACACTCCAACAGCACGTCAAGTATTAAAAACCATTTGTCTCCATTCACTCCTATCAAACACGCTCACGCATGCCTGCTGGAAGTCCAAGCCCCTCGCACACAAAACCTCCTTTACCCCCTCCCTCCAACCTTTCCTAGGCCGACTCCTACCCAGCCTTCCTTCCACTACAGACTGATAGACTCTTGAAGTCACTCTGTTTCGCTCAATTCTCTCTACATGTCCGAACCACCTCAACAACCCTTCATCAGCCCTATGGACAACAGTTTTGGTAATCCCGCACCTCCTCCTAACTTTCAAACTACGAATTCTCTGCATTATATTCACACCACACATTGCCCTCAGACATGACATCTCCACTGCCTCCAGCCTTCTCCTCGCTGCAACATTCATCACCCATGCTTCACACCCATGTAAGAGCGTTGGTAAAACTATACTCTCATACATTTCCCTCTTTGCCTCCAAGGCCAAAGTTCTTGTCTCCACAGACTCCTAAGTGCACCACTCACTCTTTTCCCCTCATCAATTCTATGATTCACCTCATCTTTCATAGACCCATCCGCTGACACGCCCACTCCCAAATATCTGAATACATTCACCTCCTCCATACTCTCTCCCTCCAATCTGATATCCAATCTTTCATCACCTAATCTTTTTGTTATCCTCATAACCTTACTCTTTCCTGTATTCACTTTTAATTTTCTTCTTTTGCACACCCTACCAAATTCATCCACCAATCTCTGCAACTTCTCTTCAGAATCTCCCAAGAGCACAGTGTCATCAGCAAAGAGCAACTGTGACAACTCCCACTTTGTGTGTGATTCTTTATCTTTTAACTCCACGCCTCTTGCCAAGACCCTCGCATTTACTTCTCTTACAACCCCATCTATAAATATATTAAACAACCATGGTGACATCACACATCCTTGTCTAAGGCCTACTTTTACTGGGAAATAATCTCCCTTTTTCTACATACTCTAACTTGAGCCTCACTATCCTCGTAAAAACTCTCCACTGCTTTCAGTAACCTACCTCCTAAAACCATACACCTGCAACATCTGTCACATTGCCCCCCTGTCATACGCCTTTTCCAAACCCATAAATGCCACAAAGACCTCTTTAGCCTTATCTAAATACTGTTCACTAATATGTTTCACTGTAAACACCTGGTCCACACACCCCCTACCTATATATATATATATATATATATATATATATATATATATATATTATATATATATATATATATATATATATATATATATATATATGTAATGTGTCAGCCCACGGAATGGTTCGAACAAGCACACTCTCTCGAAATACGCACAACATGCATGTTCCTGTCTTTCTGTTTCGTGTTACTCTTACGATTTCTACCCAGTGTCCCTCTTGAATATTTTTTTCCCGTTTCGAAGCAATTGGAACATGTTACTAATTTAAGTCATGTAATTCTTAACTGCCAACTGGTAAAATATGTTTACGTCACCTTGTAATTTTTCTCTGTCTTATATCGAGGTGATTTTCACACTTATTATGACAATACCCGCAAATCCTGGTACAGTGTCCAGTGTTTTGTGATATAGGTAAAGGTACCAGGATGGTATCTTGTGGTACTGTGATTTTTACACTGATCAAGGATACTGTTTACTTTTCTACCACAGGTACTGTTTTTGTCAGAAAATCAATTGTAATTTGCTAATTTTCCCGTTTATTCCTGTCGCCTTCAGTTTGTGTCATCACTCCACGATAACATATGTCTTTGCAAATACACAATACACAAATAACCCGCACATGAAAGAGAGAAGCTTACGACGACGTTTCGGTCCGACTTGGACCATTGACAAAGTCACACAGTGTGACTTTGTCAATGGTCCAAGTCGGACCGAAACGTCGTCGTAAGCTTCTCTCTTTCATGTGCGGGTTATTTGTGTATCGTTCCAGTCACGGTATTGTGCCTTTTTGTTATTTATTATCTTTGCAAATATCTGTATAGCTATAAAACATGTGCATTTTGTATTTGGTTTAGTAACTGTGACAAGATGTTTCCGTTCTAAATCTGTGTTGGTTTGATTGATACAAGTGATGGTCTTCCATAAAGTTAGTAATTTCACTTCACAGTAAGAGTGATGGACTGAACACGTCAATTCCAGACTGAGGGACTGATTACCTCAAACTCCTCCTTCCCTTACACCTTCCTGCTTTGTATTGGACTGATGAAGTCACTGTGTGGCGAAACGTTTCTTCAGTAAAGATTCCCATATGTTGCATAAGTGTCTCAATTCTTGAATAAGCGAGTAGAAGCTTATGACGACGTTTCGGTCCGACTTGGACCCTTTACAGGTCACACTGACTTGTAAATGGTCGAAACGTCGTCGTAAGCTTCTCTCTCCTAGGTGCAGGTTGTATTAATGTTGGTAATAATCGACAATATGTTAGGTAAAAGGACACAAGTGCATCTAATTTGACATTTTATTGTGGCAACGTTTCGCTCTCCAGGAACTTTGTCAAGCCATTACGGCTTGATAAAGCTTCTGGAGAGCGAAACGTTGCCACAACAAAATGTCAAATTAGTTGCACTTGTGTCCTCTTACCCAACATAGGTGCGGGTTATTTGTGAATTGTCTCAGACACGGTATTATATATTTTTGTCTCTAGTCTGTTATTTATTGTCATTGCTCTACTGCCTCGTTTTAGCAGATAATCTATTTCTGCCATTTTTCAAGGTCTGTGAAATTTCATCAGGATTTAAGTTCTCTGTCGAAAAGATTGTGAGTGCTCACGTTAGTGGTATTTTGAATGCCCGTAAGCTGCCGCAGTTATTTGGTTGATGTGCGCCTCAGGAGATGTGCTCGGTATTATGCTTACCCCAAGATCCTTTTCCCTGAGTGAGATTTGTAGCCTCTGGCCCCCTAGACTGTACTCCGTCAGCGGTTTTCTTTGCCCTCCTCAGATCTTCATGACTCTGCACTTGGAGTTGAACTCCAGGAGCCAATCTCTAGACCAGGCTTGTAGCCTCTTCAGATATCTAAAGTCAGTGTCGGATCAACCGGGCTGTGGATCGTATATTGGACTACGTGCAGCCAGCAGTAACAGCCCAGTTGATCAGGCCCTAATCCACCGGAAGGCCTTGTCATAGACCGGGCCACGAGGGCGTTGATCCCAGGAATACCCTCCAGGTAAACTCCAGGTCACGGTATTGTGTTTGTACACCCTCGCCCATACCCTGGGTAACCCATCTTACCCCTCATTCCTTATCCCTTCTAATTTAGGGATCTGCTGGAAGGGTTGTTACCCTTACTGTCCCTGTTAACAGTGGTCATTTTTCCCTGCAGCCTCCACTGTTAGTATTAGCAACAGGAGTTGAAAGATGTGACCCTTACTGCACATGTTAACAGTGGTCACTTCTCCCTGCAGCCTCCACTGTTAGTATCACCAACAGGAGTTGAAAGATGTGACCCTTACTGCACATGTTAACAGTGGTCATTTTTCCCTGCAGCCTCCACTGTTAGTATTAACAACAGGAGTTGAAAGATGTGACCCTTACTGCACATGTTAACAGTGGTCACTTCTCCCTGCAGCCTCCACTGTTAGTATTAACAACAGGAATTGAAAGATGTGACCCTTACTGCACATGTTAACAGTGGTTATTTTACCCTACAGCCTCCACTGTTAACATTAACACAGTATTATAAATTTAACTCAGCTTTACCATAAGATTGAATTTAATGTTGACAGAAAATTAGCAATATTAATAAGTATCCAAGTTTATTATTCTAATTATTGTTACTGTCGTCCATCTTAATTATTATTATGATTATTATTTTTTAATATATTATAATTATTATATTTTAACTATTATAATTATCACAACAAAAATAATTATTATTTTTCAAAATATTATCATTAATATTTTTATTTTAATAACTATTATCACTATTATTATTATTATTATTATTATTATTATTATTATTATTATTATTATTATTATTCCAGTCACAGTATTGAGCATTTTCCATCGTCATTACGATTATTAATAAATTCTTGGCTATGACGACACAGTTATTACACTAGAGACAAAAATGACGTTAAATTCGGTACCTTGACTTAGGACAGTGGTTCCCAAAATTTTTCAGCTTGTTACCCAATTTAACATGCCACATAAAGCATGTTACCCCTTTCACAAAATGTTATTATTGATATATATGGGTAAACGTGAACGTATACAGCCTCGCATACTCTGCTAATCCTAGCAAAACCATTGAAAACGTAAGAACCACACATACATTATATATAAAATTAATAATAGCTACAAATTCACAGTAACAGTGGGTAAATACTAACTATATACTGCACAGGGCAGTACACATACATACCAGCTTATGTCTACCTCGGCTGATGCTCACAGATAAACTGACAGTGTGAAATAGAGGCAGCCTCAGGAAGTGTGTGACGCGTACTGGACAGGTCGATCTGGGCTACTGAGTGACTTTTGTCCAGGAAGTGTGTGACGCGTACTGGACAGGTCGATCTGGGCTACTGAGTGACTTTTGTCCAGGAAGTGTGTGACGCGTACTGGACAGGTTGATCTAGGCTACTGAGTGACTTTTGTCCTGAAGCATACTTGTCAAAATACTTTTGGGTTTCCACACACTTAGCTATATATTTCTTCTTTTCTAATACTGTATATTAGTTTTTGATGTTTATTGTTATTTGGTTTAACTTTATTACTTACTTATAATAGGTTTACTTTACAACTTTATATACTAAGACAAAGTTAACAATAATCCTCATACCGGGTACTGCATTGTTTTCTGGATTTTCAGAATTCATAACTTTTTTTCTGTCACCCCTCCATTACCCCCCAAAAATGGTTAAATTACCCCCAGGGGGTAATTTACCCCCAGTTTGGGAACCACTGACTTAGGAGATCTTCACCAGCATGAAGGAAGCGTGAGAGAGTAATGCGGATGATGGACTGTGTTGACTAGACCACTGGGGAGGTCCAGGATCCAGAGCCTGGCAGTGTGTGTGTTGACCAGACTCCTGGGTAGGTCCAGGTACCAGGGCCTGGAAGTGTGTGTTGACCAGACTCCTGGGTAGGTCCAGGAACCAGGGCCTGGAAGTGTGTGTTGACCAGACTCCTGGGTAGGTCCAGGTACCAGGGCCTGGAAGTGTGTGTGTGTTGACCAGACTCCTGGGTAGGTCTAGGTGCCAAGGCCTGGAAGTGTGTGTTGACCAGACTCCTGGGTAGGTCCAGAAACCAAGGCCTGGGAGTGTATGTGTGTTGACCAGACTCCTGGGTAGGTCTAGGTGCCAAGGCCTGGAAGTGTGTGTTGACCAGACTCCTGGGTAGGTCTAGGTGCCAAGGCCTGGAAGTGTGTGTTGACCAAACTCCTGGGTAGGTCCAGGAACCAAGGCCTGGAAGTGTATGTGTGTTGACCAGACTCCTGGGTAGGTCCAGGTGCCGAGGCCTGGAAGTGTGTGTTGACCAGACTCCTGGGTAGGTCCAGGAACCAAGGCCTGGAAGTGTGTGTTGACCAGACTCCTGGGTAGGTCTAGGTGCCAAGGCCTGGAAGTGTGTGTTGACCAGACTCCTGGGTAGGTCCAGGAACCAGGGCCTGGAAGTGTGTGTGTGTTGACCAGACTCCTGGGTAGGTCCAGAAACCAAGGCCTGGGAGTGTATGTGTGTTGACCAGACTCCTGGGTAGGTCTAGGTGCCAAGGCCTGGAAGTGTGTGTTGACCAGACTCCTGGGTAGGTCCAGGAACCAGGGCCTGGAAGTGTGTGTGTTGACCAGACTCCTGGGTAGGTCCAGGAACCAGGGCCAGGAAGTGAGTGTTGACCAGACTCCTGGGTAGGCCCAGGAACCAGGGCCTAAAAGTGTGTGTGTGTGTGTTGACCAGACTACTGGGTAGGTCCAGGTACCAAGGCCTAGAAGTGTGTGTTGACCAGACTCCTGGGTAGGTCCAGGAACCAGGGCCTGGAAGTGTGTGTGTGTGTTGACCAGACTCCTGGGTAGGTCCAGGAACCAGGGCCTGGAAGTGTGTGTGTGTTGACCAGACTCCTGGGTAGGTCCAGGAACCAGGGCCTGGAAGTGTGTGTGTGTTGACCAGACTCCTGGGTAGGTCCAGGAACCAGGGTCTGGAAGTGTGTGTGTGTTGACCAGACTCCTGGGTAGGTCCAGGAGCCAGGGCCTGGCAGTGTTGACCAGACTACTGGGTAGGTCCTGGGCCCAGGGTCCGGCAAGTCAATGGGTAGGTCCTGGATCCACTGCTTGGTAGGGTATGTTGAGCAGGCTACTAGGGAGGTCCAGGACCCAGGGCCTAGCAGGACCCAGGGCCTGACATTGTGTTGACCAGACTACTGGGTAGGCCCAGGACCCAGGGCCTTGCAGGGTCTGTTCACCAGACCACTGGGTAGGTCCTGGACCCAGGGCCTGGCAGGGTGTGTTGAACAAGCCACTGCGTAGGTCCTGGTCCCAGAGTCAGGCAGGGAATGTGATAAATGGTTTGAAACCGACAAGTTGAAGATTGAGACACTTAAGCAACACATGTTAGAGAATGCTGACCAGACAACAGGGAAGGTCCTGGACCCAAGGACTGGCAGAGTGAGTTGACCAGACCTCTGGGTAGGTCCAAGACTCAGGGCCTGGCAGCGTGTGTTTGCTAAGCTGTTTTCCAGGTCAACAATCACCTGTTGAATCGACGCATTTCAACGTTTACAGAAAACTAATCTGAGGACAGTGTTGACCACACACCCCAGGATGGTGTTGACCACACACCCCAGGATGGTGTTGACCACACACCCCAGGATGGTGTTGACCACACACCCAAGGATGGTGTTGACCACACACCCAAGGATGGTGTTGACCACACACCCCAGGATGGTGTTGACCACACACCCCAGGATGGTGTTGACCACACACACCCCAGCATGGTGTTGACCACACACACCCCAGCATGGTGTTGACCACACACACCCCAGCATGGTGTTGACCACACACCCCAGGATAGTGTTGACCACACACCCCAGGATGGTGTTGACCACACACACCCCAGGATGGTGTTGACCACACACACCCCAGGATGGTGTTGACCACATACCCCAGGATGGTGTTGACCACACACCCCAGGATGGTGTTGACCACACACCCCAGGATAGTGTTGACCACACACACCCCAGGATGGTGTTGACCACACACACCCCAGGATGGTGTTGACCACACACACCACAGGATGGTGTTGACCACACACACCACAGGATGGTGTTGACCACACACACCCCAGGATGGTGTTGACCCCACACACCCAAGGACAGTGTCGACTCCACACACCCAAGGACAGTGTCGACTCCACACACCCAATGACAGTGTCGACCCTACACACCCAAGGACAGTGTCGACCCCACACACCCAAGGACAGTGTCGACCCCACACACCCAAGGACAGTGTCAACCCCACACACCCAAGGACAGTGTCAACCCCACACACCCAAGGACAGTGTCGACCCCACACACCCAAGGACAGAGTCGACCCCACACACCCAAGGACAGAGTCGACCCTACACACCCAAGGACAGAGTCGACCCTACACACCCAAGGACAGTGTCTTCCCCATACACCCAAGGACAAAGTCGACCCTACACACCCAAGGACAGTGTCGACCCCACACACCCAAGGACAGTGTCGACCCCACACACCCAAGTACATAGTCGACCCCACACACCCAAGGACAGTATCGACCCCACACACCCAAGGACAGAGTCGACCCCACACACCCAAGAACAGTGTCGACCCCACACACCCAAGGACAGAGTCGACCCCACACACCCAAGGACAGTGTCTACCCCATACACCCAAGGACAAAGTCGACCCTACACACCCAAGGACAGTGTCGACCCCACACACCCAAGGATAGTGTCGACCCCACACACCTAAGGACAGTGTCGATCCCACACACCCATGGACAGTGCCGACTCCACACACCCATGGACAGTGTCGACTCCACACACTTATGGACAGTGTCGACCCCACACACCCAAGGACAGTGTCGACCCCACACACCCATGGACAGTGTCGACTCCACACACCCAAGGACAGTGTCGACTCAACACATACCAGGATGGTGTTGACTCCACACGCACCTGGACATCACTGACTATACACACACACAAGGACAGGACTAACCCAACACATCAGGACAGCACTGAACACACACACACACACACACACACACACACACACACACACACACACACACACACACACACACACACACATACACACACACACACAAGGTGGACAAAGACAGGATGTTCCAGAGATGGGACACAACAATAAGGGGACACAGCTGGAAGTTGAAGACACAGACGAATCACAGGGATGTTAGGAAGTATTTCTTCAGCCACAGAGTAGTCAGGAAGTGGAATAGTTTGGGAAGCGATGTAGTGGAGGCAGGATCCATACATAGCTTTAAGCAGAGGTATGCTAAAGCTCACGGTTCAGGGAGAGTGACCTAGTAGCGACCAGTGAAGAGGCGGGGCCAGGAGCTAGGACTCGACCCTTGCAACCTCAACTAGGTGAGTACAACTAGGTGAGTACACACACTCACACACACCAGGACAGTACTGACCACACACACCAGGACAGCACTGACCACACACACCAGAACAGCAATGACCACACACACCAGGACAGCAGTGACCACACACCAGGACAGCAGTGACCATACACCAGGACAGCAGTGACCACACACACCAGGACAGCACTGACCACACACACCAGGACAACGCTGACCACACACACCAAGACAGCACTGATCACACACTCCAGACAACACTGATCACACACTCTAGACAACACTGATCACACACACCCACACACACACACACACACACACACACACACACACACACACACACAAATGATCCATCATCGAAAGTCAAGTTTGACCCTAAGCTGTTGTATAGCCACATCAGGAGGAATACAAGAGTCAAGGACCAGGTCATCAGGCTGAAGAAAGAAGGAAAGATCATAAGAAACGACCAAGAAGTATGTGAGGAGCTCAACATGAGATTTAAAGAAGTATTTACAGTGGAGACAGGAAGGCCTCCAGAAAGTTAGAATAGGGAGGCACACCAGCAAAGGATACACCAAGTGCTGGATGAAATACACACATCCGAGGAGGTGAAGAAGCTGCTATGTGAACTTGATACCACAAAGGCGGTGGGATTGGACATCTCTCCGTGGGTCCTTAGAGAGGGAGCAGAGATGCTGTGTGTGCCACTAATAAAAATCTCCAACACATCTGCTGAAACTGGGCAACTACCTGAGGTATGAAAGATGGCAAATGTAGTCCCAGTTTTTAAGAAAGGAGACAGACACGAGGCATTAAACTACAGACCTGTGTCACTTACATGTATAGTATGCAAAGTCACGGAGAAGATTATCAGGATAGTGGTGGAGCACCTAGAAAGACACAAGCTTATAAACGACAACCAGCACGGTTTCAGGGGAAGAAAATCCTGTGTCATAAACCTACTGGAGATTTATGACAAGGTAATGGCAGTAAGACACGAGAGAGAGAGAGGGGGTGGTGGATAGACTGCATTTTCTTGAACTGCAAGAAGGCCTTCAACATAGTTCTTCACAAGAGGTTACTGCAAAAGCTAGAGGATGAGGTACGCATAACAGGAAAGACACTGCAATGGATCAAAGAATATCTGACAGGGAGGCAACAAGTCGTGATACATGACGATGTGTCAGAATGGGTGCCTGTGGCGAGCGGGGTTCCACAGGGGTTAGTCCTAGGACCTGTGCTGCTTTTGGTATATGTGAATGACTTGACGGAAAGGATACACTCAGAAGTGTGTCTGTTTGCATATGATGTGAAATTAATGAGAATTAACTCGGAAGAGGATCAGGCAGGAGTACAGAGAGACCTGGACAGGCTACAAGCCTGGTACAGAAACTGGCTCCTTGAATTTAACCCTGCCAAATGCAAAGTCATGAAGATCGGGAAAAGGCCACAGAGTATATGCTAGGTGGCCAAAGACTGCAAACCTCACTCAAGGAAAATGATCTTGGGGTGAGCGTAATACCTAGCACATCTCCTGAGGCCCACGTCATCCAGATAACTGCTGCAGCATATCCTTTCTGAATCTGAACTTTTATAAGGACCTGCCTCGCATGGGCCAGTAGGCCTTCTGCAGTGTTCCTCCATTCTTATGTTCTTAAAACCATTGCTGCGAGTCCTGTCTAGGCTTGATATTTTTAGCACGCCATTTACATCCCCTTTATTTATTCCTGTTTTCCATTTATTCGTCTCAATCTTATCCCCTCGTAATTCTACGCCTTTCTAGAGAGTGCAGATTCAGGGCCCTCAGTCTATCCTCATAGGGAAGATTTCTGATACATGGGATCATCATTGTCATCCTCCTCTGTACGTTTTCCAGAGCATTTATATCCATTCTGTAATACGGTGACCAGAACTGAGCAGCATAGTCTAAATGAGGCCTAACCAAGGATATATAGAGTTGAAGAACAACCTGAGGACTTCTATTATTTATACTTCTTGATATGAAGCCAAGAATTCTGTTAGCTTTATTGCGAACACTAATGTACTGTTGTCTTGGTTTTACATTACTGCTGACCAGAACTCCTAAATCCTTTTCGCAATCAGTAGTATTAAGAACTACATTATCTAGCTTATGTGGCATGGTTATTTTCTTGTCCAATGTTTAGAGTTCTGCATTTGTCTATATTAAACTGCATCTGTCACTTCTCTGACCACTACATCAGTTTATTCACATCTTCCTGGAGTGTTCTGATGTCCTCATTAGAATGAATTAGGCGACCTGTTTTGGCGTCATCAGCAAACTCGCTTATGTCGCTATTTATTCCCTCATCTGTGTCGTTTATATAAATTGTGAGCAACAAAGGGCCTAACACTGACCCATGTGGAACACCGCTCGTGACACGCCCACACTCTGATTTGCCCCCATTGATGCAAACTCTCTGCTTGCCTCTATACAGAAAAAAATTTCTCCTCCTATCCTGTATGCTTTAATTTTCCTCAATATCCTCTGATATGGAACTGTATCTAAAGCATATAAGCTCCACCAAGCACCTTAACTACTGGGAATGCTTGGAAGCACTTGACTTGTACTCGCTGGAACACAGGCGAGAGAGATACATCATAATCTACACCTGGAAA
The DNA here is from genome assembly GCF_026875155.1 of Cherax quadricarinatus. Lineage (NCBI taxonomy): Eukaryota > Metazoa > Arthropoda > Malacostraca > Decapoda > Parastacidae > Cherax > Cherax quadricarinatus. The sequence continues at coordinate 372,044 of NC_069494.1, read as the reverse complement.
ATCCTATAAAAAATGGTCCCTAACCTGCACACAGGTATCAATTCCTATGAAAGCAAAAAAAAAAAAAAAAATGGGCAGGCGGTGCAAAATACTCAATGAAAAGTAGGGGTGCCATTAGTTCACTAAGAAAAAACACAGTGAATGTCCGGGGCCCATGACTGTTCAACAGCCTCCCACTTGGCATAAGGGGAATTACCAATATATCCCTGGCTGCCTGCAAGAGGGAACTGGACAGATAATTAAAGTCGGTGCCGGATCAGCCGGGCTGTGGTTCGTATATTGGACTACGTGCGGCCAGCCATAACAGCCTAGTTGATCAGTCCCTGATTCACAGGGAGGCCTTGTCGTGAACCATGCCGCGGGGGCGCAGCTCCCCGGAATACCCTCCAGGTAGGTAGGAAACTTCAAAAGACTAGTAATCCGTCTTGAATCATAGTTAAATCACATCAATTGTAACCTAATAACTGAATATAACGGATCAAAGCCTCGTCTATAATTTCCTTCCCAAACTAAAAGTAACAGCTGAGAACCCATGTATGTATGTATGAATGCATGCATATATGTATGCATGCATGTATGTAAACCATACCACGGATAGAACCCGCGATCCGAGTCAAAAAACTCCAGACCGTCATGTATGTATATATGTATATGTTGAGTGAGAACAAATACAGAAATGCAATGGAGAGAAGACAAGTGTACATACACTTAAGACCCCTTTATTGGATAAGTGTTACGTATACACGTCGGACATCTAAGACAGAAGCAGATTATGAAACAAAGATCTGAGTGTATATACAAGAATCTGAGAGTATATACAAGGATCTGAGTGTATATACAAGAATTTGAGAGTATATACAAGGATCTGAGTGTATATACAAAGATCTGGGTGTATATACAAAGATCTGAGTGTATATATAAGAATTTGAGAGTATATACAATGATCTGAATGAACATACAAAGATCTGAGTTTATATACAAACATCTGAATGTAAATACAAGGATATGAGTATATAAACAAAGATCCAAGTGCATATACAAATATCTAAGTATATATACAAAGATCTGAGTGCATATACTCAGCGCATCCAATAAATATATCCTGAGTAAGAACACTTGTGTTCTTGTCAACATATATTCCACGTTAACAAACCTTTAATCTTTATCACAGCGGAATAAGATAGATTATCCCGATTATTATTATAATCCAAAAGAAGAAAGATTGTCCCGATTATTATTATAATCAGAAAGAAGAAAGATTATCCCGATTATTATAATCCGAAAGAAGAAAGATTGTCCCGATTATTATTATAATCAGAAAGAAGAAAGATTATCCCGATTATTATAATCCGAAAGAAGAAAGATTGTCCCGATTATTATTATAATCAGAAAGAAGAAAGATTATCCCGATTATTATAATCCGAAAGAAGAAAGAATATCCTGATGCCAAACTGTTCAAAATCATAAAGAATCAGGTTCTACATGTTCTATTTACACCTACAACGTTTCTCTCTGCATCAAAACCCAACAGTGAGCGAAACGTAGTCTTGTAAATAAGTACTGTAGAGCATTGTTTTATAAGCAAGAGAGATCGGTACTTAAGTCAGCATTGAAATCACCTCAAGATCGGTACTTAAGTCGCTTTGGGAAATCACCTCAAGATGGTACTTAAGTCAGGGTTGAAATCACCTCAAGATCGGTACTCAAGTCAGCATTGAAATCACCTCAAGATCGGTACTTAAGTAAGCATTGAAATCACCTCAAGATCGGTACTTAAGTCAGCGTTGAAATCACCTCAAGATCGGTACTAAGTCAGCATTGAAATCACCTCAAGATCGGTACTTATGTCAGCGTTGAAATCACCTCAACATCGGTACTAAGTCAGCATTGAAATCACCTCAAGATCGGTACTCAAGTCAGCATTGAAATCACCTCAAGATCGGTACTTAAGTCAGCATTGAAATCACCTCAAGATCGGTACTTAAGTCAGCATTGAAATCACCTCAAGATCGGTACTTAAGTCAGCATTGAAATCACCTCAAGATCGGTACTTAAGTCAGCATTGAAATCACCTCAAGATCGGTACTTAAGTAAGCATTGAAATCACCTCAAGATCGGTACTTAAGTCAGCATTGAAATCACCTCAAGATCGGTACTTAAGTCAGCATTGAAAATCACCTCAAGATCGGTACTTAAGCCCAGCATTGAAATCACCTCAAGATCGATATTTAAAGTCAGCATTGAAATCACCTCAAGATCGGTACTTAAGTCAGCATTGAAATCACCTCAAGATCGGTACTTAAGTCAGCGTTGAAATCACCTCAAGATCGGTACTTAAGTCAGCATTGAAATCACCTCAAGATCGGTACTTAAGTCACATTGAAATCACCTCAAGATGGGTACTTAAGTCGGGCATTGAAATCACCTCAAGATCGGTACTTAAGTAAGCATTGAAATCACCTCAAGATCGATACTTAAGTCAGCGTTGAAATCACCTCAAGATCGGTACTTAAGTCAGCGTTGAAATCACCTCAGTCCCGCGCCACAAATTATATTTCAGTAACAACAAACTCAGTTATGAATATATTTTCCAGGTTCATATTTTAAAAATTTTCCCATTAAGAAAACCGAATTTTTTGAAAATTAGTGAAATATAAAAAATATATAATCCTTAAAATAAGAAAAATTAAAATTGTAAAATGTTGAAATGTAATTCACAGAGAAAAATTACAAAACCGTTATTACTTTAAAGGAATTTAGTTTTCAATAATGTCTATTATTTATTTCTACGTCATTATGAAGTAATTAAGATAATTTTGGGTATTTTATTTCATGCAAATTTTAGATTTAGTGGAAAAAATAAATCGTAGAAATTTTGGCTGACTCAAAATTGCAAAATGGTAACTGGAACATTTTACAATTGGGAATATGGCACAGATGTAACTAATGTGATATTTTATTTTGGCAACGTTTCGGTCTCCAGGTTTTTTATTTAAATGGCTTGACCAAATTCAAGGAGAACGAAACGTTGCCGCAACAAAACGTCACATTAGTTATATATTATCGGTGTTCTACCATTATTATTAATTCACGACTAGCGCATATTTGAGAGAAGAAACTTTACACGATGTTTCGGTCCTTGATGAACCAAGACGACTTAAGAAAACCAGAAGACATTTCGGTTCTCCTTTTAAACAGGTTATTTCCCGTTACTCCCTCCCCGTTGTGGCCTGTTTTGAACCTGTTGTAGACCCCTCCTGTCAAAACGCCAGAAGCATGGTCCCTGACCAAGCCTGATGACTGAAGACCTGGTCAGCTAACCTGGAATTGCTAACCTGGAATTGCTAACCTGGAATTGCTAACCTGGAGAATGTGTAGAGAACCTTCACTGCTTTCAAAAATTGAAACCCGGAGTTTACCTGGAGAGAGTTCCGGGGTCCAACGCCCCCGCGGCCCCGGGCTGTGACCAGGCTCCTGTGGATCAGAGCCTGATCAACCAGTCTGTTGCTGCTGGCTGCACGCAAACCAACGTACGAGCCACAGCCCGGCTGATCAGGAACTGACTTTAGGTGCTTGTCCAGTGCCACTTGAAGACTGCCAGGGGTCTGTTGGTAATCCCCCTTATGTGTGCTGGGAGGCAGTTGAACAGTCTCGGGCCCCTGACACTTATTGTATGGTCTCTTAACCACTGGGGATATTTTTAACCCCTCTCTGAACACCTTGGAAAGTAGGAAATAAAGATACATTATAATCTACATCTGGGAAATTCTAGAGGAATTAGTCCCAAATGTATATATGCAAATCGTTCTGTATGACAGTATGAGGCTCGGCAGACAGTGCAAAAATACCCAGTGAAAGCATACCTTTGATATACCTTTGAAGAGCTTCGAGAGTTTATCTATACTTTGAGCCCGGCCATGACCAGGCTCGCCTGGTGCTTGCCTGGTTAACCAAACCATACCACGGGCGGGATTTGAACCGCGGTCAGAGAGTCTCAAAACTCCAGACCGTCGCGTTAGCCCCTGGACCAGTGGCTAACGCGACGGTCTGGAGTTTTGAAACTCTCTGACCGCGGGTTCAAATCCCCGCCTGTGGTATGGTTTGTTTGCAATCGTGTCATTATGATTTCGTGAGTCCCGGTTTAACCAAGCTGTTGCTGCTGGAGGCCCGCTACCCAATACCCATCACAGCCTGGTTGATCTGGTACCCGATGAAGAAACTTTTCCAGTTTCCTCATGAAGGTTTCTACACTTGTTCCAGCCGTGTTTCTGATATCTCAATAAGTGTTTTGTGGCCCCAAAACTTCTGAACACCCTCTATAATGGAGACTACCAACTTGCTGTCATGTGGAGAGAACATAAACATTTTCCCCAGTTCCTGTGGTGTATACGCTGGGGCGTCGTGAAGCTAGCACCCAAAAACCTGGTTTGATTAAGTCATTCACCGGAGACCTGGTCTGGGACTTTGTCTGCATAGAAGCTTACCCTAGCAACACTATCCAGGTAAACTCAGGACAGGTAAGCAAAGAGAAAGTTTTAAGACATTTCGTGTTACAACAATACCAGAAACCAGGTCAGGAGTGAACACACAATACCAGAAACCAGGTCAGGAGTGAACACACAATACCAGAAACCAGGTCAGGAGTGAATACACAGTACCAGAAACCAGGTCAGGAGTGAATACACAGTACCAGAAACCAGGTCAGGAGTGAATACACAGTACCAGAAACCAGGTCAGGAGTGAACACACAATACCAGAAAACCCGGTCAGGAGTGAATACACAGTACCAGAAAAACCCGGTCAGGAGTGAATACACAGTACCAGAAACCAGGTCAGGAGTGAATACACAGTACAGAAAACCCGGTCAGGAGTGAATACACAGTACCAAAAAACCAGGTCAGGGGTGAATACACAGTACCAGAAACCAGGTCAGGAGTGAATACACAGTACCAGAAACCAGGTCAGGAGTGAATACACAATACCAGAAACCAGGTCAGGAGTGAATACACAACTCACACTTAAGCGGTATTTTAGGACGACATCACCTTAAGTTTCCTGCCTTAATCTGGAGTTTCTGGAGTTTATCTGGAGAGAGTTCCGGGGGTCAACGCCCCCGCGGCCCGGTCTGTGACCAGGCCTCCTTAGGTCAGTGTCCCAGGATGTGACCCACACCAGTCGACTAACACCCAGGTACCCATTTTACTGATGGGGAACATAGACAACAGGTGGAAAGAAACACGTCCAATGTTTCTACTCTGGCTGGGAATCGAACCCAGGCCCTCACCGTGTGAAGCCAGAGCGTTAACCACCAGGCCACCAGAGCCCCTTTAGTGTATATTATTTGCAAAAATATTCCAGCTACAGTGATGTCACTTACATTTGATGTCGGAAATATGATTTAAATGATAATATGTCAGTTTCTCGTAAGGAAAAAATTCCAAAATCTTTGTATGACCCATTTTAAATATTCACGTAAGAGACCCTTTCTGTATAACAAATGAAAAAACATATGTATCTTTAAAGACACACAGGTGTTGCACATGTGTTTTATTCATCAAATTGTTAGGTAAGACACATATGCAACAGTTAGGTATCTTTATTTCGAAACGTTTTGCCTACACAGTAGGCTTCTTCAGTCGAGTACAGAAAAGTTGATAGAAGCAGAAGATACATATGTGTCTTACCTAACAACCTGTCGGTATTTTATACCATTTTAATGTTCAATCTGTCAGACACTGCAACACAAGGGTATCTTGGTACAGACCTGCAATCAACTTCGACAACTTCCACTAGTGAGAGGGGCTGGGTTTGAGAGGGACCTGACCTCCCAACATCTGAGTTCTTACCTCTTCTAGTGACCTACGTCTCACCTCTTGGCGCTATAAAAAGCTCCATCCTGTCACTTCATCTCCATATTGTTTCATACTATGGAACAATGCTCTTCTCCAGACTGAGGGACTGACCACCTCAAAACTTTAAGGGTGATGGACTGATTACATCGTCTTCAAGTATCTTCTGCTTCTATCAACTTTTCTGTACTCGACTGAAGAAGCCTACTGTGTAAGCGAACCGTTTCGAAATAAAGATACCTAACTGTTGCATGTGTCTTACCTAACAATCTGTCGGTATTTTATACCATTTTAATGTTCATTCATCAAATTGTCGGTATTGTATACTATCAATAATATAATCCTAACCTTTATGGCATATTAAGACATTTTATCTATAAAAAAATGGTAAAAATCAGAGCAAGTATCCAAAATTTGATTGAATATTAAATCTGGTAATATTTATATTTAAATGTTCATGACAAAACTACCTAAACTCAAGAACTTTATCAAACACTAAAGAAATTTATGTCTCACTGCGTGTATATGCCGAGTATATATAGATAAGACACATAGGCAACATTTAGGCAATTTTATTTCGAAACGTTTCGCCTACACAGTAGGCTTCTTCAGTCGAGTACTGAAGAACAGATAGTTCCAGACTTTGGAACAGAACTTCTCCAGGCTGAGGGACTGACAGCCTCAAATCTACGACTTCAAGGGTGGTGGACTGATTACATCGTCTTCACATCTCTACTGCTCCCACCTACTTTCTGTACTCGACTGAAGAAGCCTACTGTGTAGGCGAAACGTTTCGGAATAAAGTTGCCTAAATGTTGCCTATGTGTCTTATCTTCCAATCTGTCGGTATTGTATACCATTTGATAATCACCGAGTATATATGTTAATCCCTAGCTTAAGAGTTAAGGTAATCCTGACTGGTGGTAAAAACGTAACATGAAGACTTAATGACTCTTACGATATAAAGAAAAAGATGGTAATTACTCTTTACATACTTCATCTAATGATGTAACAACTGGTGGTAAGAAGCTTACACAAATAACCCCCGACCGATGCATTCACTTATTGAGGCCTGGTTGTGGAGCGGGCCGCGGGGGCGTTGATCCCCGGAATAACCTCCAGGTTGACTCCAGGTAGGTAGATAGGAGACGGAAACCCGTATAGTCATGCGACCTGGGTTGTTGTGTCACTGAGGGCTAGTGACACTAGTGAATATGAGAGAGGGGATCACTGAGGGCTAGTGACACTAGTGAATAAGAGAGAGGGATCACTGAGGGCTAGTGACACTAGTGAATATGAGAAAGGGGGTCACTGAGGGCTAGTGACACTAGTGAATAAGAGAGAGGGATCACTGAGGGCTAGTGATACTAGTGAATATGAGAGAGGGGATCACCGAGGGCTAGTGACACTAGTGAATATGAGAGAGGGGATCACCGAGGGCTAGTGACACTAGTGAATATGAGAGAGGGGATCACCGAGGGCTAGTGACACTAGTGAATATGAGAGAGGGGATCACTGAGGGCTAGTGACACTAGTGAATATGAGAGAGGGGATCACTGAGGGCTAGTGACACTAGTGAATATGAGAGAGGGGATCACTGAGGGCTAGTGGCACTAGTGAATACCAGAAAGGGGATCACTGAGGGCTAGTGACACTAGTGAATATGAGAGAAGGGACCACTGAAGGCTAGTGACACTGGATAATATAAGAGAGGGGACCACTGAGGACTAGTGACACTGGTGAATATGAGAGAGGAGTTAACTAAAAGCTCTCTCGATTTTGTTGACAGCATCGTGAGTTCGGATATAAGTTGGTTGCAAGCGCACTAACCTGGCCGTCTCCTGTAGCACGAGTTATGCTTCGTCCCAGGTCATAAGCTATGCGTTTTTTGTCCCTATGTATGTACTATACATGCGCTGTTAGCACTGTGTGCTTTACATACGCATTTATTGAGTACAAAACTCAAGTACTCAACTGGAAAAACCCTTCTTACGTGAGCCATACGTGTCCTTGGAGACGACTAAAATGCCGGGAGAAAGGGGCTAGTAACCCCCTTCTTCTGTACACATTACTAAATGTAATAAGAAAAAATTACTTTTTTTTCAGGTCACTCTTACTCGGTGGGAGATGACCGGTGTGTCAGGTAGCAGAGCGAGCATTTTGATGGGCGAAACATAACTAACAACAATCTCCCTCTGTTACGCGTGTTTTACATTAGGTAAATAAATAAATAAATAAATAAATAACAAAAGGCACAATACCGTGACTGGAACGATACACAAATAACCCGCACATAAAAGACAGAAGCTTACGACGACGTTTCGGTCCGACTTGGACCATTGACAAAGTCACACTAACAGAGGAGGAGCAGAACGGCTATATATAGGCAGGAAGAGGTGGAGGTAGTAGTAGTGGTAGAAGTAGTAGTAGTAGTAGTACAAGAATTGTATATAATACCGACAGGATGAAATGACACATGCACAACACCCGGGCATCCCCACCGTAGACGTTTCGCCATCCAGCCAGCCACTGGATGGCGAAACGTCCACAACAAAGACAACCAGACGCCGCACATGTGTCTAATTTCATCAGCAGATGTAGTAGAAAAGAAGAGTAGTAGTAGTGGTAGTGGTAGAAGTGGGAAATAAGGAAGACGACCAGTCAAATACAAAGGAAGGGGAGCACTGCAAGAGAGCTAGAAACCCACAGAGGGAGAGCAAGCGCACCGAGGTGCGTGAAAGGGGAAGTGGTGAAATAAAATAAAGAAGGAACAGAAACACGAGACAGGAGAGAGAAAGACAACCCAGAGGAGAAAAGGAGAGAGGAAAGGGGAAGAGGAAGAAGAAAAAGAAGAAGAAAAAATGAGGATTCAGGTTAAGTCACGGGTGTTCTGAAGTTTGGAGCATTTTACAATGTAGTGGGAGAGGAAGGCATCTACAGAGACGAAGCCAGGGCTAAGATTCATACAAGGAAAGTTGTGTATAAGAGAGGATTCAACTAAACGGCGACTGTTCGAGTTGGAAGTAGGGAAGACAGTTTTAGCAGAAGACCAGTCAATAGGATGGCTATGATCTCTGACGTGACAGAAAAGAGCATTGTTAGGTAAAATCGCACAAGTGCAGCTAATGTAACATTTTATTGTGGCAACGTTTCGCTCTCCAGGAGCTTGTGTCCTTTTACCTAACATATTGTCGGTAATTCTACCAACATTAATACGTGCTTTATATTCTTGGTGTATTGGCTACTTATCATTTACTGTCCCAGGAGCTGTGTATTAATATCCCGAGTCATGTCTCCAATGAAAAACTTACTGCACCAGCACAGGGAATAGTGTAGAATACAGAGATAACCCGCACATAGGAGAAAGAAACTTATAACGACGTTTCGGTCCGAGACCATTCACTAGTCACACTGGTATAAACCTTGGTAATAAATACCGACAAGTTGGTTTAGAAAGACACGTAAGCAAACACTATAACATATTTATTAGAAAACGTTTCGGTCCTGGGACCTTGATCACTTCTAACATACAGAGGTAGAAAGACATTATATATATAGGCGGAGAGTGAGATGTGACGCACGTGACCTGAGGAAAGTCATAAGAACATAAGAATGGAGGAACACTGTAGAAGGCCTACTGGCCCATGCGAGGCAGGTCCTTATCAAAACAACCTCTGCCTATGATGAGGATCAGTAGACGATGAAATCATGTGACTCCTGTTGTTGGGTTGGTGCTGCTTAAGTATCATGTATGCCAATGTTTTTGAAATTTTGTAGTTTCCAGTGTTGCGTTCTATAGTGTCGATGACGGTGATTAGTGAGGCTTCTAGGCACCGTCGGCGTCTGAGGTCTGGTTCGGTGAGAACGAGTTGTGCCACGTTCCACTTCATCAAATGCCCCGTGGAGTCTCTGTGGAGGACACAGGCGTACCTTACATCGTCTCTGTTAGAGGACGATCTTATACACTTTTATTCACACCAAGACACCCGCACTAAGAGAGGAGTCCTCATTGGCTTCTTCTTGAGAGCTCTTCGCATCTCCAGCCCTTGTTTTCTAGAAGAAGAATGCACTTACATAACACAAGCCTTTACACGTCTTCAGTTCCCATCTTTCTTCATCCGAGATTGCAGACTCAAGGCACAAGCTATCCTCAACAAACCGCCCATGGAACAGCCCCCAAAACAGTTCATAGTACTCCCATGTGGCGATGTTGCCACGAATACTCGCCGGGCACTTGCTATGAGTAACATCAACGTTTCCACCATAAACACTTCCTCTATCAAAGACCTCACTACTAAACGCAGCCCCACACCTCTAACTTCTACAGCAGGCGTCTACACTATCCCCTGTGGGTTCTGTCCCAAGAAAAAAGAAATGTGTAGGCGAGACAGGCAGAGATCTTGCAGTCCGCCTGAATGAGCATCGAAATGCCTCTAACAGAGACGATGTAAGGTACGCCTGTGTCCTCCACAGAGACTCCACGGGGCATTTGATGAAGTGGAACGTGGCACAACTCGTTCTCACCGAACCAGACCTCAGACGCCGACGGTGCCTAGAAGCCTCACTAATCGCCGTCACCGACACTATAGAACGCAACACTGGAAACTACAAAATTTCAAAAACATTGGCATACATGATACTTAAGCAGCACCAACCCAACAACACAGGAGTCACATGATTTCATCGTCTACTGATCCTCATCATAGGCAGAGGTTGTTTTGATAAGGACCTGCCTCGCATGGGCCAGTAGGCCTTCTACAGTGTTCCTCCATTCTTATGTTCTTATGACTTTCCTCAGGTCACGTGCGTCACGTCTCACTCTCCGCCTATATATATAATGTCTTTCTACCTCTGTATGTTAGAAGTGATCAAGGTCCCAGGACCGAAACGTTTTCTAATAAATATGTTATAGTGTTTGCTTACGTGTCTTTCTAAACCAACTAGTCACACTAACACAAAGGAAAGGGAGCCAGTATATATAAGAGAGGAGGACAGAGAGAGGAAGAAGACAGAATATAAACGCTGACTATTGACAGATTTAAGACAGCAACAGGGAGAAATGGTGAGCCAAAAACTTAGTAATGATAACCTTTCCATATTAATTTTAATTAAAAATCGTCTGTAAAATCTTGCATTTGTGGTCACAGTGGTGGCCTATGCTAACCTTCCTATGGTATATAAATATACCTAGTTGGATAAATCTTATTGTAGCTAGCTGGTCCAGTGGCTAAAGCGTCGGTCTGGAGTTTTGTGACTCTCTGATCGCGGGTTCTAACCCCACCCGTGGTATGGTTTGATTGCAATCGTGTCATTACGATTTCGTGAATCAGTTAGCTTTAGTTTTTTTAATAAATTGGTGCTACTGTAGTCGAGTTGTTACCGGGAATAATTAATGTATGCTTGTTGACCTCAATGTAGACAAAAGGGTTAGAGAACCGACATGTTGATAAATTAGACACATGTGCAACACTTGGGTATCTTTAATGAGGAAACGTTTCGCCACACAGTGACTTCATCAGTCCTATACAAGGAAGAATGGTGAAGATGAGAAGGAATCTGAGGTAATCAGTCCCTTAGCCTGGAGTCAATGTAATCAGTCCATCAATCTTGTAACTGGTAGTTCCTGTAGATGAATGGTTCAGGGAACCGACACGTTGTTAAATTAGACACATGTGCAACTCTTGGGTATCTTTATTGAGGAAAGATAAAGATACCCAAGAGTTGCACATGTGTCTAATTTAACGACTGGTAGTTCCAGAATACGTTGTGTTTCAAGCTGGAAATCCGCAATAACTGAGGAACAAACGTCCAGTAAACTGTCGAAGATAGAGCGGCGCTCTTCTCAGCGCTCAATTCGGCATACCCAGTAAATTACGTAGAGCTCTGTTAGAGCGCCACACTTGGTTTCTCTGTCAGTGGGAAGAATATTAAATCATCCTTACTAGCAGATTTTCTGCGGATTTTTATTTTCTTTAATTACAACTCACACGAGAAAAATAAAAGTGTACAAAGTCGATTTTAATAGTGAGTTTTCTTTCGAATTTTATTTCCATCGTGTTTTGTCTTCAAGTTGTAGAAGTCAACATAAGAAAGAAGGAACACTGCAACAGGCCTACTGGCCCATGCGGAGCAGGTCCATGTGCCCCTCCGGATTAGCACAATGACTCACCCAGTCTGGTCACCTCCACTCAAGGAAGGAGCACGGCACCAGACCCAGCAGCACAAGCTAGTCAGGTCCAACTCACACCCACCCACACCCACTCATGTATTTATCTAACCTATTTTTAATGTTGCGTTCTTAGTGGACATGCATAACATTCACTACTAGGAGATTCTAGGCTAAATCTTCATCATGGGTGGGGATAGAACCCGCGGTCAGAGCCATACAACTCCAGACCGACGCGTTAGCCACGGGGTCAGCTTGCTAAAATAAAATTCAATAAACTAGGTATATTTCTACACCATAGGAAGGTTAGCATAGGCCACCACTGTGACCACAAATGCAAGTTTTTACAGACGAATCTCCGGCCAGCGTGGCCGTGACGAACTCTAGCTCAAGTCCTTTCAAAGCCGTCAAATCGTGTCAAATCGTGTCATTACGATTCTGTGAGTCATGACGACTCTTAAATAATTTTAAGATTTCTTAAATACGGAGGCCTTCAAACTTAGATACAGTGTGACCCAAATTTATGGACACAGGCCAAATTGCATTTTTGAAATAATTAGCCAGTAATTTTAACGAATAATATCTTCAACATGTCGTACACTATTAACGATACAAAGTTCAACGAGCTTTGCAAGATACACATAAACACAGTGTAGTAACTCCGGTAACTGCGGGGGAGTAACAGAATATTGGTAGTATAACCTATGTGTCCAGACTTTTGGGTGACCCTGTACATCGACAGGTGAATGTCGATATATACAGATGGGTTCAATATATTTTTAATATATATATATATATATATATATATATATGTCGTGCTGAATATGTAAAACTGGTCAATTAGCAAGAACTCATTTAAAATTAAGTCCTTTCTAAAATTTTCTCTTATACGCTTAAAGATATATTTTTTTCATTAATGTTAATGTAAAAAAAATTAATTTTGCTCCAAAAGAATCTTAGGAAACTTACCTAACCTTATTATAACAAGAACAATTTATTTTAGCCTAACCCAACTAAATATTTTTTAGATTTGTTTACAATAATTTAATACTAAACAAACACAGTGAAAATATATTTTTTTTGTTAGGTTCAGAATGATTTTGGCGAAATTATTGAATACACAAATTTTCAATTGTCTTATATGGCAAGATGAGCGTTGCTATTTAAGCCAAGATCGCAAGTTCTGCCTATTCGGCACGACACACACACACACACACACATATATATATATATATATATAATATATATAATATATATATATATATATATATATATATATATATATATATATATATATATATATATATTGAGAGTATAAATTAATTTATATTTTTGGGGTTAAAATGCCCCTGACCAGGTATTATGCAGCCTTAATGACACTCGTATAGTTGTCAGACTTGAATCACAATTATCCAACCATCCGGTAAGGAACTGTAGGGCAGATGGGAAGACATGTCCCTCTTGTAACGAACCATGACTAAAGGGTGAGAGGCTAGCCAGATCAATCAATTAACTTGTGGCCAATAAGCGAGTGGAACGAAAACAAGTGTCGTCCATCTGAAGGATCACCCACACAAACAATGGAGACGCAAGCCAGGGTACGAGACGCGCAGCAGCGCACGACCATACCAAACACTCCCACCACCCTCAATATTACCATACGGTTTATAATATTTTGTAATATTCATTAATATTTGTTCATTTATATGCTCTGCCTCAAACTAATAATTATTTGCTCTCTAGAGCGGAGGAGATAACTTAGGGATCTTCCTACAAGAGTGATGGACTGAACACACCGATTCCAGGCTGAGGGACTAATTACCTCAAACTCCTCGTCTCCTTACACCTTCCTGCTTTGAATTGGACTGATTGGGCCACTGTGTGGCGAAACATTTCCTGAGTAAACATTCCCATATGTTGCATAAATCTTAATTCTTCAACTTGCCGGTTTACAAAGCATTCATCACACACACTTAGGGATCTAGTCCCAAACCTACACATAACGATTACAACATACTGGAATGAGAGGTCTGGGAGACAGTGTACAACATACACAGTTGAACATCAAAATGGTATACAATACCGACAGGTTGGTAGGTAAGACACATAGGCAACAGTTAGGCAACTTTATTCCGAAACGTTTCGCCTACACAGTAGGCTTCTTCAGTCGAGTACAGAAAGTAGGCAGGAACAGTAGAGATGTGAAGACGATGTAATCAGTCCATCACCCTTGAAGTCGTAGAATAGTTCCTGACTATGGAACAGAACTTCTCCAGGCCGAGGGACTGACAACCTCAAATTCTACGACTTCAAGGGTGATGGACTGATTACATCGTCTTCACATCTCTACTGTTCCTGCCTACTTTCTGAATTCGACTGAAGAAGCCTACTGTGTAGGCGAAACGTTTCGGAATAAAGTTGCCTAACTGTTGCCTATGTGTCTTACCTACCAACATACACAGTGAAAAACGGGGCCGCAAAGGGCACATTCTCAGAACGTTGTTGAACGTCCGTGATCCTAGACGTTTATAATTTCATTTATTGATGTTGCTGATGTTATGAGCAGTGTTGATGTTGGTGGTGGTGCCATTGCTGTTTTTTTTTTAATTAACGGTGAAGCGCTTAACACGTGCGGGCTGGTCATGCAAAGGCAACTAAATTTCACCCCAGGAAATAATAATGATAATAATAATAATAATAATAATAATATTTACTACCAGTACATGTACAAGGTATACAAGTACATGTACAAGGTATACAAGTACATGTACAAGGTATACAAGTACATGTACAAGGTATACAAGTACATGTACAAGGTATACAAGTACATGTACAAGGTATACAAGTACATGTACAAGGTATACAAGTACATGTACAAGGTATACAAGTACATGTACAAGGTATACAAGTACATGTACAAGGTATAACAAGTACATGTACAAGGTATACAAGTACATGTACAAGGTATACAAGTACGTGTACAAGGTATACAAGCACATGTACAAGGTATTCAAGTACATGTACAAGGTATACAAGTACGTGTACAAGGTATACAAGCACATGTACAAGGTATACAAGTGAACATTAAAATGGTATAAAATACCGACAGGTTGTTAGGTAAGACACATATGCAACAGTTAGGTATCTTTATTTCGAAACGTTTCGCCTACACAGTAGGCTTCTTCAGTCGAGTACAGAAAAGTTGATAGAAGTTGAAGAAGCCTACTGTGTAGGCGAAACGTTTCAAAATAAAGATACCTAACTGTTGCATATGTGTCTTACCTAACAAAACCCGTCGGTATTTTATACCATTTTAATGTTCATTCTGTCAGACACTGCAACACAAGGGTATCTTGGTACAGACCATCAACTTCGACCTCTACTAGTGAGAACGGCTGGGTTTGAGAAGGACCTGCCCTCCCAAATCAACCTACGTCTCACCTCCTGGCACTATATAAGGCCCCATTCTGTCACTTCAACTTCATATTGTTTCATAAATATGGAACAATGCCTTCTTTCCCGACTGAGGGACTGACCCCTCAAAACTTTAAGGGTGATGGACTGATTTACATCGTCTTCAAGTATCTTCTGCTTCTATCAACTTTTCTGTTTCTCGACTGAAGAAGCCTACTGTGTGGGCGAAACTTTTCGAAATAAAGATACCTAACTGTTGCATAGTGTTTTACCAAACAAGGTATACAATACAGTACAAGGTATACAATACTTTACAAGGTAACAAGTAAGTAAAAGGTAACAAGTACATGTAAAAGGGGTATCAAGTACATGTAAAAAGGATACAAGTACTGTACAAGGTATACAGACCATAGCTGACTCATGACATACTACAAAAAAAAAGCCGCTTATTATGCTGAGCTTTTTCCCGAAAATTAGTCATTTTTTGTCCCAGGATTACCCACACCATCCACTAAAACCCAAATTGACCCACACCAGTTCACAAACACCCAGGATGACCCACACCATCCACTAACACCCAGGATGTGATCCACACCGTCTGCTAACACCCAGGATGCGACACACACCAGCCCACTAACACCCAGGATGTGACCCCCCACCAGCCACTAACACCCAGGATGTGACCCACACCAGTCCACAACACCCAATGTGACCCACACCATTCCCACAACACCCAGATTGACCCACACCAGCCCTTTAACACCCAGGATGTGACCCAAAAACCAGTCCACTAACCCCAGGATTTTGACCCACACCATCCACTAACACCCGGATTTGACCCACACCAGTCCACGGACACCCAGGATTGACCCACACCGTCCACAACACCCGGGATGTGACCCACACCAGTCCACAACCCCCAGGAGTACCCACACCACCACTAACCCCGGGTTTGACCCAAAACCAGTCCACTAACACCCAGGATTACCCCCCCAGTCCACTAACCCCCGGGATGTACCCACACCACCACTAACACCCAGGAGTACCCACACCAGTCCCTAACCCCAGGAGTGACCCAACCAGTCGACAACACCCGGGAGTGACCCACACCGTCGACAACACCCGGGATGTGACCCACACCAGTCCACTAACACCCGGGATGTGACCCACACCATCCCAACACCCGGTGTGACCCACACCATCCCCTAACACCCGGGAGTGACCCCACCCCCACTAACCCCCGGGATGTGACCCACACCAGCCACAACACCCGGGAAGTGACCCACACCAGTCCACAAAAACCCGGGATGTGACCCACACCACGACAAACACCCAGGATTGACCCCACACCATCGAAAAAACACCCAGGATTGACCCACACCATCCACAACACCCAGGATGTGCCCCACACCATCCACTAACACCCAGGTTGTACCCACACCATCCACAACCCCCGGGATGTGACCCACACCATCCACAAACCCCCAGGAGTGCCCAACCATCCAACCCCAATGTGACCCACACCAGTCCACTAACCCCCGGGATGTGACCCCACCATCCACAACACCCAGGATGTGACCCCACCAGTCCATTAACACCCAGATGTGACCCACCCCATCCACTAACACCCGGGATTGCCCACACCAGTCCACTAACACCCAGGATGTGACCCACACCAGTCCACAACCCCCCAGGATGTGACCCACACCACCCATTAACCCCCAGGAGTGACCCCCCCCATCCACTAACACCCGGGATTACCCAAACCACCCACTAACACCCAGAAGTGCCCCACACCATCCCGAAAAACCCAGGTGTGACCCACACCGTCCACTAACACCCAGGATTACCCACACCACCCACAACACCCAGGATTCCCCCACACCATCCACTAACCCCGGGTTGTGACCCACACCATCCACAACACCCAGGATGTGACCCCACCATCCACAATCCCCAGGAGTGACCCACCCCATCCACAAAACACCCGATGTGACCCACACCAGTCCACTAACACCCGGGTGTACCCACACCATCGACAACACCCAGGATGTGACCCACACCATCGACAAACCCCCAGAGTGACCCACACCAGCCACTAACACCCAGGGATGTGACCCACACCAGCCCTAACCCCCATTTGACCCCCCCACCATCCACTAAAAAACCCAGGTGTACCCACACCAGTCCACAAACCCCCAGGATGTGACCCACACCACCACACACCCAGGATTGACCCACACCATCCCTAACACCCAGGTTTTACCCAACCAGTCCACTAACACCCAGGATGTACCCACACCGTCCACTAACCCCCAGGTGTGACCCACGCCAGCCCACTAACCCCAAAGGAGGGACCCACACCGTCCTTTAAACACCCGGGATGTGCCCACACCAGTCCACTAACACCCAGGATGTACCCACACCAGTCCATAACACCCAGGATTGACCACACCATCCAAAACACCCGGTACCCATTTTAAACAATGGTAAACAGGGACAGGGACAGCAGGTGTCTTAGGGAAACACGCCCAAAAATTTTTTTCCCACCGTACCGGAGGAGATTCGAACCCCCACCTCAGGGGTTACTGATGCCCTACGTCATCTACAGAGCTCCGGTGCCTGTAAACAACCTGTCACCAGATTCTAGGTATTCCATCACGAAAAGTGGAAACAGACAAACCTCCATTAATAAATTTATCAACGTATCGGTTGTCTTAACCATTCATCTACAAACCTACATTAATAAATTATCAACGTATCGGTTGTCTTAAACCATTCATCTACAAACCTACATTAATAAATTTATCAACGTATCGGTTGTCTTAACCATTCATCTACAAACCTACATTAATAAATTTATCAACGTATCGGTTGTCTTAACCATTCATCTACAAACCTACATTAATAAATTTATCAACGTATCGGTTGTCTTAACCATTCATCTACAAACCTGCATTACCCTATGCATGTGTTTTTTAATTAGTGTGTCAGGAGTGGCTGGTTGTTCCTTAGGAACACTGAACGTTCATATCACTCGCATATTAGTCACTTATTCATGGAAGTAAATAGGTACATAATGTGTCTGCAAGAAGAGAAGAACAAATAAGAGAAAGAGATAGATAAGAATTGTGGAACACTGCAGCAGGCCTACTGGCCCACACAAGGCAGGTCCTTATCTAAGCCAGCACTGCAGCAGGCCTACTGGCCCACACAAGGCAGGTCCTTATCTAAGCCAGCACTGCAGCAGGCCTACTGGCCCACACAAGGCAAGTCCTTATCTAAGCCAGCACTGCAGCAGGCCTACTGGCCCACACAAGGCAGGTCCTTATCTAAGCCAGCACTGCAGCAGGCCTACTGGCCCACACAAGGCAGGTCCTTATCTAAGCCAGCACTGCAGCAGGCCTACTGGCCCACACAAGGCAGGTCCTTATCTAAGCCAGCACTGCAGCAGGCCTACTGGCCCACACAAGGCAGGTCCTTATCTAAGCCAGCATCAAAGCAGCAGTAACAACAGGCAGCGCCAACAACAGCAGAAACAACAGCAGCAACATCACCAACAGCAGAAACAACAGCAGCAACAACAGCAACAACAGCAGCAACAGCAACAACAGCAGAAACAGCAGCAACAACAGCAACAACAGCAGAAACAACAGCAACAACAACAGCAGAAACAACAGCAGCAACAACAGCAGAAACAACAACAGCAACAACAGCAGCAGAAACAACAGCAGCAACAACAGCAAAACAACAACAGCAACAACAGCAGAAACAACAGCAACAACAGCAGAAACACAACAGCAACAACAGCAACAACAGCAGCAACAACAGCAGAAACAACAACAGCAACAACAGCAGAAACAACAACAGCAACAACAGCAGAAACAACAACAGCAACAACAGCAGAAACAACAACAGCAACAACAGCAGAAACAACAACAGCAACAACAGCAGAAACAACAACAGCAACTACAGCAGAAACAACAGCAACAACAGCAACAACAGCAGAAACAACAACAGCAACAACAGCAGAAACAACAACAGCAACAACAGCAGAAACAACAGCAGCAACAACAGCAGAAACAACAACAGCAACAACAGCAGAAACAACAGCAACAACAGCAGAAACAACAGCAGCAACAACAGCAACAACAGCAGCAACAACAGCAGAAACAACAGCAACAACAGCAGAAACAACAGCAACAACAGCAGAAACAGCAACAACAGCAACAACAGCAGAAACACAACAGCAGCAACAACAGCAACAGCAGCAACAACAGCAGAAACAACAACAGCAGAAACAACAACAGCAACAACAGCAGAAACAACAGCAACAACAGCAGAAACAACAGCAACAACAGCAACAACAGCAGAAACAACAGCAACAACAGCAGAAACAACAGCAACAACAGCAACAACAGCAGCAACAACAGCAGAAAGAACAGCAGCAACAACAGCAACAACAACAGCAGAAACAACAACAGCAACAACAGCAGAAACAACAGCAGAAACAACAACAGCAACAACAGCAGAAACAACAGCAACAACAGCAGAAACAACAACAGCAACAACAGCAGAAACAACAACAGCAACAACAGCAGAAACAACAACAGCAACAACAGCAGAAACAACAACAGCAACAACAGCAAGCAACAACAGCAACAACAGCAGAAACAACAACAGCAACAACAGCAGAAACAACAAACAGCAACAACAGCAGAAACAACAGCAGCAACAACAGCAACAACAGCAGAAACAACAACAGCAACAACAGCAGAAACAACAGCAGAAACAACAACAGCAGAAACAACAGCAACAACAGCAACAACAGCAGCAACAACAGCAGAAACAACAACAGCAACAACAGCAGAAACAACAACAGCAACAACAGCAGAAACAACAGCAGAAACAACAACAGCAGAAACAACAACAGCAGAAACAACAGCAACAACAGCAACAACAACAGCAACAACAGCAGAAACAACAACAGCAACAACAGCAGCAACAACAGCAACAACAGCAGAAACAACAACAGCAACAACAGGAACAACGCAGCAACAACACAACAACAGCAGCAACAACAGCAGAAACAACAGCAGCAACAACAGCAACAACAGCAGCAACAACAGCAGAAACAACAACAGCAACAACAGGGAAAATCATTTGAAAAAAGTTTTCGTTATTATCGTCATCATTATCATCATTATCATCATTATCATCATCGTCATCATTATCATCATTATCATTATCATCATCATTATCATCGTCATCATCATCATCATTATCATTATCATTATCATCGTCATTATCATTATCATTATCATCATTATCATCGTCATCATCATTATCATTATCATCGTCATCATTATCATCATTATCATCGTCATCATTATCATCATTATCATCATTATCATCGTCATCATCATAATCATCTTCATTATCATCGTCATTATCATTATCATCATTATCATTATCGTCATCATTATCATTATCATCATCATTATCATCGTCATCATCATCATCATTATCATTATCATCATCATCATAATCATCTTCATTATCATCATTATCATTATCATCATCATTATCATTATCATCGTCATCATCATCATCATTATCATTATCATCATTATCATTATCATCGCCATCATCATTATCATCATCATTATCATTATCATTATCATCGTCATCATTATCATCATTATCATTATCATCATTATCATTATCATCGTCATCATTATCATTATCATCATCATTATCATCGTCATCATCATAATCATCTTCATTATCATCATCATTATCATCGTCATCATTATCATCTTCATTATCATCGTCATTATCATTATCATCATCATATCATCATTATCATCGTCATTATCATTATCATCATCATTATCGTCATCATTATTATCATCGTCATTATCATTATCATCATCATCATCATCGTCATTATCATTATCATTATCATCATCATCATTATCATCGTCATCATCATTATCATTATCATCATCGTCATCATTATCATCGTCATCATCATTATCATCGTCATCATTATCATCATCATTATCGTCATCATTATCATCATCATCACCATCGTAATCTTAGCCTCTAAAACACTTTGTTGCTCTGACCAGGGTCAGTGTGGGAGAATCACCTCGGCTTTACCGGCTTTCCCCAGGGTTAGTGTGGGAGAATCACCTCGGCTTTACCGGCTTTCCCCAGGGTCAGTGTGGGAGAATCACCTCGGCTTTACCGGCTTTCCCCAGGGTCAGTGTGGGAGAATCACCTCGGCTTTACCGGCTTTCCACAGGGTCAGTGTGGGAGAATCACCTCGACTTTACCGGCTTTCCCCAGGGTCAGTGTGGGAGAATCACCACGGCTTTACCGGCTTTCCCCAGGGTCAGTGTGGGAGAATCACCTCGGCTTTACCGGCTTTCCCCAGGGTCAGTGTGAGAGAATCACCACGGCTTCACCGGCTTTCCCCATGGTCAGTGTGGGAGAATCACCACGGCTTACCGGCTTTCCCCAGGGTCAGTGTGGGAGAATCACCTTGGCTTTACCGGCTTCCCCCAGTCATTAGTTCCGCCTATTATTGTTTTCTCAATGCCGGGACTCCGTTTTACAGAAAAGCCTTTTGTCAAGACGCTGGTGTGGCGCTCTGAGCCCCAGGCAACACAGAAGAGACCTCCCACTCTCCTCAGACCCTGATGCCGACATTGTAAGACTCACAGCATCCCGAAACAGGTAACCTTGGTTACCTGTATTAGCTTCCGGGGGATCAGTCCCCCTCACGGCTCTTGAATAACTCTCCCTTCCCTCATTAGGTCATTAAAGACCCCAGGTGTTCCAGACGTATTTTTCATCTCGTTTCCAGTTAGTTACGGGCCTGGTGGGTAAAGGTCTCACTTCACACGGCGAGGGTCTGGGTTCGATTCCCAGCTAGGGTAGAAACATTGGGCGTGTTTCTTTCACCTGCTGTCTATGTTCACCCATCAGTAAAATGGGTACCTGGGAGTTAGTTGACTGGTGTGGGTCACATCCTGGGAGTTAGTGGACTGGTGTGGGTCACATCCTGGGTGTTAGTGGACTGGTGTGGGTCACATCCTGGGTGTTAGTGGACTGGTGTGGGTCACATCCTGGGTGTTAGTGGACTGGTGTGAGTCACATCCTGGGTGTTAGTAGACTGGTGTGGGTCACATCCTGGGTGTTAGTGGACTGGTGTGGGTCACATCCTGGGTATTAGTGGACTGGCGTGGATCACATCCTAGGTGTTAGTGGACTGGTGTGGGTCGCATCCTGGGTGTTAGTGGACTGGTGTGGGTCACATCCTGGGTGTTAGTGGACTGGCGTGGGTCACATCCTGGGTGTTAGTGGACTGGCGTGGGTCACATCCTAGGTGTTAGTGGACTGGTGTGGGTCACATCCTGGGTGTTAGTGGACTGGTGTGGGTCACATCCTGGGTGTTAGTGGACTGGTGTGGGTCACATCCTGGGTGTTAGTGGACTGGTGTGGGTCACATCCTGGTGTTGTGGACTGGTGTGGGTCACATCCTGGGTGTTAGTGGACTGGTGTGGGTCACATCCTGGGTGTTAGTGGACTGGTGTGGGTCACATCCTGGGACAAAACTGACCTAATTTGCGGGAAATGTTCAGCATAACAAGCGACTTTCTATATAGTAGTATGTCATTGATGTCAACTATGATCTGTATACCTTGTACATGTACTTGTATACCTTGTACATGTACTGGTATACCTTGTACATGTACTTGTATACCTTGTACATGTACTTGTATACCTTGTACATGTACTGGTATACCTTGTACATGTACTGGTATACCTTGTACATGTACTGGTATACCTTGTACATGTACTTGTATACCTTGTACATGTACTGGTATACCTTGTACATGTACTTGTATACCTTGTACATGTACTTGTATACCTTGTACATGTACTGGTATACCTTGTACATGTACTGGTATACCTTGTACATGTACTGGTATACCTTGTACATGTACTGGTATACCTTGTACATGTACTTGTATACCTTGTACATGTACTTGTATACCTTGTAGTAAATAAAGATATTATTATTATTATTATTATTATTATTATTATTATTATTATTATTATTATTATTATTATAATTATTATTATTATCAGAAACAAGAGTTAAATCATTAATTCTTAAAAATATCTGCTACAATAGGAATATCAACTTACTGTATCAATACGATACATCTCTGGCTGTGAGAAGTCACTGTATAAATACGATACATCTCAGGCTGTGAGAAGTCACTGTATCAATACGATACATCTCTGGCTGTGAGAAGTCACTGTATCAATACGATACATCTCTGGCTGTGAGAAGTCACTGTATAAATACGATACATCTCAGGCTGTGAGAAGTCACTGTATAAATACGATACATCTCAGGCTGTGAGAAGTCACTGTATAAATACGATACATCTCAGGCTGTGAGAAGTCACTGTATAAATACGATACATCTCAGGCTGTGAGAAGTCACTGTATAAATACGATACATCTCAGGCTGTGAGAAGTCACTGTATAAATACGATACATCTCAGGCTGTGAGAAGTCACTGTATCAATACGATACATCTCAGGCTGTGAGAAGTCACTGTATCAGTACGATACATCTCAGGCTGTGAGAAGTCACTGTATCAGTACGATACATCTCAGGCTGTGAGAAGTCACTGTATCAATACGATACATCTCAGGCTGTGAGAAGTCACTGTATCAGTACGATACATCTCAGGCTGTGAGAAGTCACTGTATCAATACGATACATCTCAGGCTGTGAGAAGTCACTGTATCAATACGATACATCTCAGGCTGTGAGAAGTCACTGTATCAATACGATACATCTCAGGCTGTGAGAAGTCACTGTATCAATACGATACATCTCAGGCTGTGAGAAGTCACTGTATCAATACGATACATCTCAGGCTGTGAGAAGTCACTGTATCAGTACGATACATCTCTGGCTGTGAGAAGTCACTGTATAAATACGATACATCTCAGACTGTGAGAAGTCACTGTATAAATACGATACATCTCTGGCTGTGAGAAGTCACTGTATAAATACGATACATCTCTGGCTGTGAGAAGTCACTGTATCAATACGATACATCTCAGGCTGTGAGAAGTCACTGCATCAATACGATACATCTCAGGCTGTGAGAAGTAAGTCATTTCTCTACGTTAGTTATTTGTTTGCTAACTGTTCCAACATATAGGTTAATTTACATTAATCTAACGCAAAACGAAAATGGCAAAAAAGTGTTTTTTCCTGGAAGTTATAAGGGCGAGACATCACTCGACTTGACTCAAGAAATCGTAATGACACGATTGCAAACAAACCATACCCCCGGGCGGGATAGAACTCGCGGTCAGAGAGTCTCAAAACTCCAGCCCGTCGCGTTAGCCACTAGACCAGCTAGCCACAATAAGATTCATCCAACTAGGTATATTTCTACACCATAGGAAGGTTAGCACAGGCCACCACTGTGACCACAAATGCAAGTTTTTACAGACGAATCTCCAGCTAGCGTGGCCGTGACGAACTCTAGCTCAAGTCCCTTCACTGCCGTCAACATGACTTAAGAAATCGTAATGATGAATCTTATTGTGGCTAGCTGGTCTAGTGGCTAACGCGACGGGCTGGAGTTTTGAGACTCTCTGACCGCGGGTTCAATCCCGGCCGGGGGTATGGTTTGGCGAGACATCAACTTACGGAAATGCGTGAGGAAATACACGATCGATTTCAAGAATAAATGATTTAGTGTCTAGAGACTGAGTGTTGCAGAATACATCTCCTTGTTACAGGAACAAGGTATGAGAAGATAAACACGTGAGCAGTATAATGTGATCCTTTATTGACAACGTTTCGCCCACACTGTGTGCTTTATCAAGTCACAAACGTATCTACATTGTCAATAAAGGATCACATTATACCTGGAGGTTACCTGGAGGTTATTCCGGGGATCAACGCCCCCCGCGGCCCGGTCCATGACCAGGCCTCCCGATGGATCAGGGCCTGATCAACTAGGCTGTTACTGCTGACCACACGCAGTCCAACGTATGAGCCACAGCCCGGCTGATCCGGCACTGACTTTAGGTATCTGTCCAGCTCTCTCTTGAAGGCAGCCAGGAGTTTATTGGCAATTCCCCTAATGCTTGATGGGACGCTGTTGAACAGTCTTGGGCCCCGGACACTTATGGTGTTGTCCCTTAGTGTACCAATGGCGCCCCTACTTTTTATTAGGGGCATTTTGCTTAGGTGCTTATTGTTCCATTGTGTCGGTATTTTATACCATTTATTTCCAGGAACAACGTAACTTTACAGACAGAATGAATGACCAAAGAAAATTAATTAAACACTTGTTAATGCACGATAATAATTAATCAAATAATTTACCGAGTTTCTGTGCCCATGTGGGTTATTGAAATTAGGCAGAATGTTCGGAAGACTTTCGTGAAATTTGATGTATTAAACACCTGTAAAGATACCCTTTGGTATCTTTACTGGAGGAATATTTCTCCACAGTGGCTTCATCAGTCAAATACAGGTTAGAAGAAGTTTGAGGAAATCAGTCCCTCAGCCTGGAGTCGATGTAATCAATCCACCAATTATGAATAAAACACATGTTTCGCATGTATTTTAATATTCATCTTGCCGGTATTCTATACCATTTGCAACAACAACACGTGTATACACTCCGACACTCTGGGAACCACTGCTGCGTCACCACATGAAGACGACCCGGGCGGGCCAGTACTCGTCGTTGCAAACATGTATGAACATGATATACAGGTGTGGATGATGTGTAGCTTCCTGAGGTTAAAGAATTGAGACACTTATGCAACATATGGGAGTCTCTCTTGAGGAAACGTTTCGCCAAACAGTGTCTTCATCAGTCCTATACAAAGCAGGAAGGAATAAGGTTAGAAGAAGTTTGAGGAAATCAGTCCCTCAGCCTGGAGTCGATGTGTCCAGTCCATCGGTTTTCAAAACCATTCATCACATTTGCAGACAGTTTCCTGAGGTCACCTCCCTTGTGGCCCGGTCCCAGACCAGACCTTCTGGTTGCTGCTTTGGTCGATCAAGCTGTCTGTGCCCGCAGCTCGCAGCCTATTAATGCACCACAATCTGGACGATCACAAGTGGTTTTGAGGAATCTGTCTACTTTCCTCTTGAGCACAGAAAAGTGGTTTGTTGATAACTTCTCTTAGGCCTGGTCATGGACCGGGCCGCGGG
Source organism: Cherax quadricarinatus (assembly GCF_026875155.1). Classification (NCBI taxonomy): domain Eukaryota; kingdom Metazoa; phylum Arthropoda; class Malacostraca; order Decapoda; family Parastacidae; genus Cherax; species Cherax quadricarinatus. The sequence goes on along the minus strand of NC_069494.1, from coordinate 345,335 downwards.
GGCGTTGATCCCCAGAATAACCTCCAGGTATCCTCCAGGTATCCTCCAGGCATGAAATAAGAGTCGTGGTCCCTTAACACATTGAGTTCTTTCTAAAGGAAAACTATACATATGGGTTGGGAGTCAAAAGGATAGGCTAAGGTGACCGTATAATAATAATAATAATAATAATAATAATAATAATAATAATAATAATAATAATATCTTCATTTACTTCCAGTACATGTACAAGGCATACAAGTACATGTACAAGGTATACAAGTACATGTACAAGGTATACAAGTACATGTACAAGGTATACCAGTACATGTACAAGGTATACCAGTACATGTACAAGGTATACAAGTACATGTACAAGGTATACAAGTACATGTAAAAGGTATACAAGTACATGTACAAGGTATACAAGTACATGTACAAGGTATACCAGTACATGTACAAGGTATACCAGTACATGTACAAGGTATAAAAGTACATGTACAAGGTATACAAGTACATGTACAAGGTATACAAGTACATGTACAAGGTATACAAGTACATGTACAAGGTATACAAGTACATGTACAAGGTATACAAGTACATGTACAAGGTATACAAGTACATGTTAAAGGTATACAAGTACATGTACAAGGTATACAAGTACATGTACAAGGTATACCAGTACATGTAAAAGGTATACAAGTACATGTACAAGGTATACAATATGTACAAGGTATACAAGTACATGTACAAGGTATACAAGTACATGTACAGGGTATACAAGTACATGTACAAGGTATACAAGTACATGTACAAGGTATACAAGTACATGTACAAGGTATACAAGTACATGTTAAAGGTATACAAGTACATGTACAAGGTATACAAGTACATGTACAAGGTATACCAGTACATGTAAAAGGTATACAAGTACATGTACAAGGTATACAAGTATATGTACAAGGTATACAAGTACATGTACAAGGTATACAAGTACATGTACAGGGTATACAAGTACATGTACAAGGTATACAAGTACATGTACAAGGTATACAAGTACATGTACAAGGTATACAAGTACATGTACAAGGTATACAGATCATAGCTGACATCAGTGACATACTACTATGTAGAAAGCCGCTTGTTATGCTGAGCATTTCCGCAAATTATGTCAGTTTTGTCCCAGGATGTGACCCACACCAGTCCACTAACACCCAGGATGCGACCCACACCAGTCCACTAACACCCAGGATGCGACCCACACCAGTCCACTAACACCCAGGATGTGACCCACACTAGTCCACTAACACCCAGGATGTGACCCACACCAGTCCCCTAACACCCAGGATGTGACCCACACCAGTCCACTAACACCCAGGATGTGACCCACACCAGTCCACTAACACCCAGGATGTGACCCACACCAGTCCACTAACACCCAGGATGTGACCCACACCAGTCCACTAACACCCAGGATGCGACCCACACCGGTCCACTAACACCCAGGATGCCACCCACACCAGTCCACTAACACCCAGGATGTGACCCACACCAGTCCACTAACACCCAGGATGCGACCCACACCAGTCCACTAACACCCAGGATGCCACCCACACCAGTCCACTAACACCCAGGATGCCACCCACACCAGTCCACTAACACCCAGGATGTGACCCACACCAGTCCACTAACACCCAGGATGTGACCCACACCAGTTCACTAACACCCAGGATGTGACCCACACCAGTCCACTAACACCCAGGATGTGACCCACACCAGTCCACTAACACCCAGGATGTGACCCACACCAGTCCACTAACACCCAGGATGTGTCCCACACCAGTCCACTAACACCCAGGATGTGACCCACACCAGTCTACTAACACCCAGGATGTGACCCACACCAGTCCACTAACACCCAGGATGCGACCCACACCAGTCCACTAACACCCAGGATGCCACCCACACCAGTCCACTAACACCCAGGATGCCACCCACACCAGTCCACTAACACCCAGGATGTGACCCACACCAGTCCACTAACACCCAGGATGCGACCCACACCAGTCCACTAACACCCAGGATGCCACCCACACCAGTCCACTAACACCCAGGATGCCACCCACACCAGTCCACTAACACCCAGGATGTGACCCACACCAGTCCACTAACACCCAGGATGTGACCCACACAGTCCACTAACACCCAGGATGTGACCCACCAGTCCACTAACACCCAGGATGTGACCCTCACCAGTCCACTAACACCCAGGATGTGACCCACACCAGTCCACTAACACCCAGGATGCGACCCACACTAGTCCACTAACACCCAGGATGTGACCCACACCAGTCCACTAACACCCAGGATGTGACCCACACCAGTCCACTAACACCCAGGATGTGACCCACACCAGTCCACTAACACCCAGGATGCGACCCACACTAGTCCACTAACACCCAGGATGTGACCCACACCAGTCCACTAACACCCAGGATGCGACCCACACCAGTCCACTTTATACTGATGGATGAACAGGGACAGCAGGTGTCTTCTGTAGAATAAAAGTACACAAGTGCAACTAATGTGACTATTATTGTGGCAACGTTTCGCTCTCCAGGAGCTTTGTCAAGCCAACTCATTGACAAAGCTCCTGGAGAGCGAAACGTTGCCACAATAATAGTCACGTTAGTTGCACTTGTGTACTTTGACTTTGAATATTGTCGGTAACTCTTTCAACATACATAGAGATGTCTTGCGGAAACACGTCGTAATTTAATACAGCCGTACCGGGGATTCGATCTCCGGACCTCAGTGTGTGAACTGAGTGAGTAAAATTCGCAGTTCTGTCAAAGTTCCTGGAGAACGAAAGGTTTGCAGCTTTTGCTTAACCCAAGATGCAGTACGGAGGGAGGTGGAAATATAGGTGTAGTGGAGGAGAGGGTGAAGATGCGGGCTGGAATGAAGAAAGTGTGTGGAACTGTGAGTGGAGTGTAGATGTGGATTGTGAAAAGGTGTGGACGGAATAGTAGAGATAGGGTGGAGGCGAGAACGAAGCGAAACAGGAAGAGGGAAGGGTAAGTTTATCCACGTAAACATCGTACAGGTATGTGAACGTGGAGGTGTGGGAGGTGTTGGGGAGGGATGGGTGGAGAAAGGAGAGGCGGAGTAGGTAGGGTGGAGATGTGGGAAGAGTGAAGGTATGGGCAGGGTGAAGGTATGTTGAAGGTGAAGGTATGGGCAGGGTGAAGGTATGGGGAAGGTGAAGGAATGGGCAGGGTGAAGGTATGGGCAAGGTGAAGGTATGGGCAGGGTGAACATGTGGGATGGTGTTAGGGAGGTGAAGGCAGAGATGTAAGTTGTGGAAGTCGGTGGAGGGAGACGTGGTGAATACGAAGGAGAGACATAGTGGGCCAGGTGAAAGAAAGGTGGTGTGGGCGGTGTGAAGGAGGGAGGGGTGGTAGTGTGGTTGGGGTGGGGAAGGTGTGGCCCCTGACTGTGGTGAAAATTAATGACAGTGGTCTTAACATGCCAGTGACCGCGAGGTGGCTCCCAGACCTTCCTGAGCAGCTAGCAAGCCTCCCAAGCATTAACCACTTTACTTGGATTGAATTATTCCAGCCAAAGTATTATTAGTTGTGTACTGTTCCAGCCACAGTATTGTTAGTTGTGTACTGTTCTAGCCACAGTATTGTTAGTTGTGTACTGTTCTAGCCACAGTATTGTTAGTTGTGTACTGTTCTAGCCACAGTATTGTTAGTTGTGTACTTTTCCAGCCACAGTATTGTTAGTTGTGTACTGTTCTAGCCACAGTATTGTTAGTTGTGTACTTTTCCAGCCACAGTATTGTGAGTTAGTTGTGTACTGTTCCAGCCACAGTATTGTGAGTTGTGTTCTGTTCCAGTCACAGTATTGTTAGTTGTGTACTCTTCCAGCCACAGTATTGTGAGTTGCGTACTGTTCCAGCCACAGTATTGTGAGTTGTGTACTGTACCAGCCACAGTATTGTGAGTTGTGTTCTGTTCCAGTCACAGTATTGTTAGTTGTGTACTGTTCCAGCCACAGTATTGTGAGTTGCGTACTGTTCCAGCCACAGTATTGTGAGTTGTGTTCTGTTCCAGTCACAGTATTGTTAGTTGTGTACTGTTCCAGCCACAGTACTGTGAGTTGTGTACTGTTCCAGCCACAGTATTTTGAGTTGTGTACTGTTCCAGCCACAATATTGTGAGTTGTGTACTGTTCCAGCCACAGTATTGTGAGTTGTGTACTCTTCCAGCCACAGTATTGTTAGTTGTGTACTGTTCCAGCCACAGTATTGTGAGTTGTGTACTCTTCCAGCCACAGTATTGTTATTTGTGTACTGTTCCAGACACAATATTGTTAGTTGTGTACTGTTCCAGCCACAGTATTGTGAGTTGCGTACTGTTCCAGCCACAGTATTGTGAGTTGTGTACTGTTCCAGACACAGTATTGTTAGTTGTGTACTGTTCCAGCCACAGTATTGCGAGTTGCGTACTGTTCCAGCCACAGTATTGTGAGTTGTGTACTGTTCCAGCCACAGTATTGTGAGTTGCGTACTGTTCCAGCCACAGTATTGTGAGTTGTGTACTGTTCCAGCCACAGAATTGTGAGTTGTGTACTGTTCCAGCCACAGAATTGTGAGTTGTGTACTGTTCCAGCCACAGTATTGTGAGTTGTGTACTGTTCCAGTCACAGTATTGTGAGTTGTGTACTGTTCCAACCACAGTATTGTGAGTTGTGTACTGTTCCAGCCACAGTATTGTGAGTTGTGTACTGTTCCAGCCACAGTATTGTGAGTTGTGTACTGTTCCAGCCACAGTATTGTGAGTTGTGTACTGTTCCAGCCACAGTATTGTGGGATAATTGAGATTTTTTTCTGTCACGGTATTGATGATTAGTTGCAAATTGCTCCAGTCACAGACATTAATGGAAATAAGTCAAGGATACCAATGGAAATAAGCCAAGGACACCAATGGAAATAAGCCAAGGACTCCAATGGAAATAAGCCAAGGACTCCAATGGAAATAAGCCAAGGACACCAATGGAAATAAGCCTAGGACACCAATGGAAATAAGCCAAGGACTCCAATGGAAATAAGCCAAGGACTCCAAAGGAAATAAGCCTAGGACACCAATGGAAATAAGCCAAGGATACCAATGGAAATAAGCCTAGGACACCAATGGAAATAAGCCTAGGACACCAATGGAAATAAGCCTAGGACACCAATGGAAATAAGCCAAGGACACCAATAGAAATAAGCCAAGGACTCCAATGGAAATAAGCCAAGGACTCCAATGGAAATAAGCCAAGGACTCCAATGGAAATAAGCCAAGGACTCCAATGGAAATAAGCCAAGGACTCCAATGGAAATAAGCCAAGAATCCCAATGGAAATAATTCACAGTTTGATTTTTTTGGGATTATCTTAGGTAACAATGTATGACAATTGTACTTATTTGTACCTGTGCCTAATTAAACTTAAGGAATTATTAGTTGTGAATTGTTCCATTCACGGTATTGTGGGATAATTGCGAATTTTTTTCTTATCACGGTAAAGAGAGTTAGTTGCGTATTGCTCCAGCGACGATATTAGAAGTTGTAAATTGTTCCAGCCACGGTATTGGAGGTAAGTTGTGAATTGTTCCAGCCACGGTATTGGAGGTAAGTTGTGAATTGTTCCAGCCAGGGTATTGAAGGTAAGTTGTGAATTGTTTCAGCCACGGTAAATTTGGAGGTAAGTTGTGAATTGTTCCAGCCACGGTATTGGAGGTAAGTTGTGAATTGTTCCAGCCACGGTATTGGAGGTAAGTTGTGAATTGTTCCAGCCACGGTATTGAAGGTAAGTTGTGAATTGTTTCAGCCACGGTATTGGAGGTAAGTTGTGAATTGTTCCAGCCACGGTATTGGAGGTAAGTTGTGAATTGTTCCAGCCACGGTATTGAAGGTAAGTTGTGAATTGTTTCAGCCACGGTATTGGAGGTAAGTTGTGAATTGTTCCAGACACGGTATTGGAGGTAAGTTGTGAATTGTTCCAACCACGGTATTGGAGGTAAGTTGTGAATTGTTCCAGCCACGGTATTGGAGGTAAGTTGTGAATTGTTCCAGCCACGGTATTGGAGGTAAGTTGTGAGTTGTTCCAGCCACGGAATTGGAGGTAAGTTGTGAATTGTTCCAGCCACGGAATTGGAGGTAAGTTGTGAATTGTTCCAGCCACGGTATTGGAGGTAAGTTGTGAATTGTTCCAGCCACGGTATTGGAGTAAGTTGTGAATTGTTCCAGCCACGGTATTGGAGGTAAGTTGTGAATTGTTCCAGCCACGGTATTGGAGGTAAGTTGTGAATTGTTCCAGCCACGGTATTGGAGGTAAGTTGTGAATTGTTCCAGCCACGGTATTGAAGGTAAGTTGTGAATTGTTTCAGCCACGGTATTGGAGGTAAGTTGTGAATTGTTCCAGACACGGTATTGGAGGTAAGTTGTGAATTGTTCCAGACACGGTATTGGAGGTAAGTTGTGAATTGTTCCAGCCATGGTATTGGAGGTAAGTTGTGAATTGTTCCAGCCACGGTATTGGAGGTAAGTTGTGAATTGTTCCAGCCACGGTATTGAAGGTAAGTTGTGAATTGTTCCAGCCACGGTATTGGAGGTAAGTTGAGTTGTTCCAGCCACGGTATTGGAGGTAAGTTGTGAATTGTTCCAGCCACGATATTGGAGGTACATTGTGAGATGTTCCAGCCACGGTATTGGAGGTAAGTTGTGAATTGTTCCAGCCACGATATTGGAGGTACATTGTGAGATGTTCCAGCCACGGTATTGGAGGTAAGTTGTGAGTTGTTCCAGCCACGGTATTGGAGGTAAGTTGTGAGTTGTTCCAGCCACGGTATTGGAGGAAAGTTGTGAGTTGTTCCAGCCACGGTATTGGAGGTAAGTTGTGAGTTGTTCCAGCCACGGTATTGCAGGCACGTTGTGAGGTGTTCCAGCCACGGTATTGGTGTTAAGTTGTGAATTGCTCCAGCCACGGTATTGGAGGTAAGTTGTGAGTTGTTCCAGCCACGGTATTGGAGGTAAGTTGTGAGTTGTTCCAGCCACGGTATTGGAGGAAAGTTGTGAGTTGTTCCAGCCACGGTATTGGTGTTAAGTTGTGAATTGTTCCAGCCACGATATTGGAGGTAAGTTGTGAGTTGTTCCAGCCACGGTATTGGAGGAAAATTGTGAGTTGTTCCAGCCACGGTATTGGTGTTAAGTTGTGAATTGTTCCAGCCACGATATTGGAGGTAAGTTGTGAGTTGTTCCAGCCACGGTATTGGAGGAAAGTTGTGAGTTGTTCCAGCCACGGTATTGGTGTTAAGTTGTGAATTGTTCCAGCCACGATATTGGAGGTAAATTGTGAGTTGTTCCAGCCACGGTATTGGAGGTAAGTTGTGAGTTGTTCCAGCCACGGTTAGTGCTTAGAGAGACAACCTGACCCACAGCCACCAGGATGGCAAGTAGCATCCCACTCTCCCCCTCAAAGTCACAATACTCCTGACCGATCTTCACCTAACTAATTTTTATCCCCTCCGGAAACCGCCTCTGTAAGTCACCGCCGAGTGAGCATTAATTACCATAAATTCCAGGGATACCGCCAGGTATACCGGGAGTCTACGAGATGTCAGGGAGATTTCACAGGGAGTTGCCATTAGTCTGGCTCTATTGTGTCCGAACAATGAATAAGGATTTTCCCGAGAAAGATCTGGTGAAAGGGGATGCAAGGGAGAAGCAGGGAGGCTGTGAGAAAAGGAAGAGACAGAGGCAAAGAGAAAAGGGAGGCTAGAGGAAACAGAGGCTGATAAAAAGAGGAGACAGGAAATAGGTGAAAAGGGAGGCTAGAGGGGACGCTGATAAAAAGAGACAGGAAATAGGTGAAAAGGGAGGCTAGAGGAGAGGCTGATAAAAAGAGAGAAAATAGGTGAAAAGGGAGGCTAGAGGAAAGCAGATACACTGAGAATTAAGTAAAGAAAGGGGCAGAGAATAAGGAAATGGAACTGATAACTGGGAAGAAGAGGGCTGAGAATAAATAATAACTGTTAACTAATACGCAACTGAGTGGATGGTAAATAAGACACAAGTTGATTATTTAATGAGATTATTTATATTAGTTTACCTTGAGTCGACTTCATGGGTTACCACCCCAGATCCTGGTCCCACACCAGGCTTTCCAGTTGATGGCCTGACCGACAAAGCTGTTGGTGACAGCCAGATGCACACATGCGCCGCTGCCTGGCTGATCAGGAATTGACTTAAGGAACTTATCAACTTCCCAGAGGAAATAAGTCAAGGACCCCAATGGAAATAAGTAGAGAACCCTAATGGAAATTAATCAGGAACCACAATGGATATAAGTCAGAGACCACAACAACAATAATAATAATAATAATAATAATAATAATAATAATAATAATAATAACAATCTTTATCTACCAGTACATGTACAAGGTATACAAGTACATGTACAAGGTATACAAGTACATGAACAAGGTATACAAGTACATGTACAAGGTATACAAGTACATGTACAAGGTATACAAGTACATGTACAAAGTATACAAGTACATGTACAAGGTATACAAGTACATGTACAAGGTATACCAGTACATGTACAAGGTATACAAGTACATGTACAAGGTATACAAGTACATGTACAAGGTATACAAGTACATGTATAAGGTATACAAGTACATGTACAAGGTATACAGATCATAGCTGACATCAGTGACATACTACTATATAGAAAGCCGCTTGTTATGCTGAGCATTTCCCGCAAATTAGGTCAGTTTTGTCCCAGGATGTGACCCACACCAGTCCACTAACACCCAGGATGTGACCCACACCAGTCCACTAACACCCAGGATGTGGCCCACACTAGACCACTAACACCTAGGATGTGACCCACACTAGTCCACTAGCACCCAGGATGTGACCCACACCAGTTCACTAACACCCAGGATGTGACCTACACCAGTCCACTAACACCCAGGATGTGACCAACACCAGTCCACTAACACCCAGGATGTGACCCACACCAGTCCACTAACACCCAGGATGTGACCCACACCAGTCCACTAACACCCAGGATGTGACCCACACCAGTCCACTAACACAGGATGTGACACACACCAGTCCACTAACACCCAGGATGTGACCCACACCAGTCCACTAACACCCAGGATGTGACCCACACCAGTCCACTAACACCCAGGATGTGACCCACACCAGTCCACTAACACCCAGGATGTGACCCACACCAGTCCACTAACACCCAGGATGTGACCCACATCAGTCCACTAACACCCAGGATGTGACCCACACCAGTCCACTAACACCCAGGATGTGACCCACACCAGTCCAATAACACCCAGGATGCGACCCACACCAGTCCACTAACACCCAGGATGCGACCCACACCAGTCCAGTAACACCCAGGATGCGACCCACACCAGTCCACTAACACCCAGGATGCGACCCACACCAGTCCACTAACACCCAGGATGCGACCCACACCAGTCCACTAACACCCAGGATGTGACCCACACCAGTCCACTAACACCCAGGATGTGACCCACACCAGTCCACTAACACCCAGGATGTGACCCACACCAGTCCACTAACACCCAGGATGTGACCCACACCAGTCCACTAACACCCAGGATGCGACCCACACCAGTCCACTAACACCCAGGTAACCATTTTACTGATGGGCGAACATAGACAGCAGGTGTCTTTAGGATACACGTAATAATACTTCCACCCGTACCGGGGAACCAACCATAGATCTCAGCGTGTGTGTTGAGTGGGCAAGCAATCGAGGTACGGGACGCGGAACACGGAACCGGGAGGCCTTGTCATGGACCGGGCTGCGGGGTTACCTGGAGGAGGTTACCTGGAGGTTATTCCGGGGATCAACGCCCACACGGCCCGGTCCATGACCAGGCCTCCATGGATCAGGGCCTGATCAACTAGGCTGTTACTGCTGGCCACACGCAGTCCAACGTACGAGCCACAGCCCGGCTGATCCAGCACTGACTTTAGGTATCTGTCCAGCTCTCTCTTGAAGGCGGCCAGGGGTTTTTTGGCAAATCCCCTAATGCTTGATGGGAGGCTTTTGAACAGTCTTGGGCCCCGGACACTTATGGTGTTTTCCCTTAGTGTACCAATGGCGCCCCTACTTTTTATTGGGGGCATTTTGCGTCGCCTGCCCAGTCTTTTACTTTCATAGGGAGTGATTTCTGTGCGGGGGCGTTGATCCCCGGAATAACCTCCAGGTAATCCAGGTGGCCGGGTCATCTAATGGACATGACTCAGGTCGGGACAACACCGGTGTACCCAGGAAGACCAGGTAGCAGTGGTTGCATATATTTATGAAATGGTTGAAATATCTTAGACGCAGTGGTGCACAGAAAACTAGCTTCTGCCAGCAGTAACAGCCAGGTTGACCAGGCTCTGATCCACCTGGAGGCCTGGTCGTGGTCCGGGCCGCAGGGGCGTTGATCCCCGGAATACCCTCCAGGTAGACTCCAGGTAGGTAGCTCACAGAATGAGCTCTGGCTCTAGCCAATCACAGGCTGTACAATAATCTAGCCAATCACAGGCTGTACAATAATCTAGCCAATCACAGGCTGCGTCTCAGATAAATAATAAATCAGACGTGCAGACTACACAAACTTTATATAATTAAGACATTTATCTCGCTTCAAAAATCTTTCGCCCCGTGGAAATTACCATAGCCAGTAGTCCTGCTGCAGTGCTCTTTCTTATATTTCAGAACAGTTGCGCTAGGCGCAGTGGATTACGCACCGGCCTGGAGTTAACGATTCACTTGCCGCTAGTTCAATCCCCACCCGTACCGCGGTCAGCCGAGTTCTCTCTGTCGACAGCGTCTGTATGTAGACGGTGGTCAGTCGGGTTCACTCTGTCGACAGCGTCTGTATGTAGACGGTGGTCATCGGGTTCACTCTGTCGACAGCGTCTGTACGTAGACGGTGGTCAGTCGGGTTCACTCTGTCGACAGCGTCTGTATGTAGACGGTGGTCAGTCGGGTTCACTCTGTCGACAGCGTCTGTATGTAGACGGTGGTCAGTCGGGTTCACTCTGTCGACAGCGTCTGTATGTAGACGGTGGTCAGTCGGGTTCACTCTGTCGACAGCGTCTGTATGTAGACGGTGGTCAGTCGGGTTCACTGTGTCGACAGCGTCTGTATGTAGACGGTGGTCAGTCGGGTTCACTCTGTCGACAGCGTCTGTATGTAGACGGTGGTCAGTCGGTTCACTCTGTCGACAGCGTCTGTATGTAGACGGTGGTCAGTCGGGTTCACTCTGTCGACAGCGTCTGTATGTAGACGGTGGTCAGTCGGGTTCACTGTGTCGACAGCGTCTGTATGTAGACGGTGGTCAGTCGGGTTCGTTCCGGAGCTCTGAAAAGAGTGGCTTAAGTAGCGTCTGTTTACCAGGATCCGTCGAGGAACTACGGACCATTATTTACAACCTTCGAGGAACTACGGACCATTATTGACAACCTCCGAGGAACTACGTACCATTATTGACAACCTTCGAGGAACTACGGACCATTATTGACAACCTTCGAGGAACTACGGACCATTATTGACAACCTTCGAGGAACTACGGACCATTATTGACAACCTTCGAGGAACTACGGACCATCATTGACAACCTTCGAGGAACTACGGACCATCATTGACAACCTTCGAGAACTACGGACCATCATTGACAACCTTCGAGGAACTACGGACCATTATTGACAACCTTCGAGGAACTACGGACCATCATTGACAACCTTCGAGGAACTACGGACCATCATTGACAACCTTCGAGGAACTACGGACCATTATTGACAACCTTCGAGGAACTACGGGCCATCATTGACAACCTTCGAGGAACTACGGACCATCATTGACAACCTTCGAGGAACTACGGACCATCATTGACAACCTTCGAGGAACTACGGACCATCATTGACAACCTTCGAGGAACTACGGACCATTATTAACATCCTTCGGGAGTTACGGTCCACCATTAACATCCTTCAAGAGTTACGGTCCACCTGGAAGCGCTAAACCCACAGGGGGTCACACAGCGCCAGGGGAATAGGAACTACTCAGGTTATGACTCGACTCTAGAGTGACTCCAGTTCCTTGAATCAAGAACCATGCACCTACAGAGGAAGAGAAGGCTGGTACTTACGAATCAAATTTCGTCCATATCAGCTCAACCTTTGTTTCTGACGGGCGCCTTGAGGCTGGAGAAGGGCTCTTAATCCAAGGAATTAGAGCAGCGTTGCCCCTCAGATCAAACGTGATTAATTGATATTTCTCAGACTGGCTTCCCTACTAATGTATCATATCCCCATTATATATATATATAAATATATTATAATATAATATATATATATATATATATATATATATATATAAATATATATATATATATATAAATATATATATATATATTATATATATATATAATATTATATATATATATATAAAATATGCTGCCAGCTTCAGGGAGTCCCAAAAGTCTAGAAAATATGGAAAACTTGCCCATCATTATATGTTTGTTCCCATAGGCTCAGAGACCCTTGGCTCATGGGGAAAGAGTGCATCTAAATTCCTTAAGGAGCTGGGAAAAAGACTCATCAGGGTAACTAGGGATCCCAGGGCAGCTAGTTTTCTGTTCCAGCGGCTCAGTGCGGCTGTTCAGAGTGGAAATGCATGCTGCATTTTGGGCACACGCCCCAGCTCTGAGGAGCTGGATGAGATATTCACCTTATAATCGGTGATAAACACGTAACAACATGTACCGTATATGCCACCTTTATATCAACAATGTATCTCTTAAATCTTCTGTACCATATTATGTAATAAAATATTCCTATTAGTAAAAAATATATATATATATATATAATAATAATATTGATAAGAATGAGAAGAAGATGAAAGAAGACGAAGAACGAGAAGAATCTGGTGACTCAGGTCCATTATCAGGATCCTGAGTTTCCTGCTGACCAGGTAGGTCAAAGGTAGTCCTGCCTTTACCTTGGAGTTGGAGACCGTGAATACCTTGAATAGCCACTGACAGCAGTGGACCTTTTAGCAGTGATTGAAGGCGTCGGTAGAGGTGGATGAGTGGCCGTCGCAGTGCTAAATAGAGGAGGTAAAGGTGCCTTCAGTCAAGTGTGTATGGCTAGTTAACTGAGGCCTTTGTGATGTGTTGAGGGTTCTGAAGATGGAGCAGATGTGTTGAGGGTTCTGAAGATGGAGCAGATGATGTGTTGAGGGTTCTGAAGATGGAGCGGATGTGTTGAGGGTTCTGAAGATGGAACAGAAGATGTGTTGAGGGTTCTGAAGATAGAGCAGAAGATGTGTTCAGGGTTCTGAAGATGGAGCAGAAGATGTGTTGAGGGTTCTGAAGATGGAGCGGATGTGTTGAGGGTTCTGAAGATGGAGCAGATGTGTTGAGGGTTCTGAAGATGGAGCAGATGTGTTGAGGGTTCTGAAGATGGAACAGAAGATGTGTTGAGGGTTCTGAAGATGGAGCAGAAGATGTGTTGAGGGTTCTGAAGATGGAGCGGATGTGTTGAGGGTTCTGAAGATGGAGCAGATGTGTTGAGGGTTCTGAAGATGGAGCAGATGTGTTGAGGGTTCCGAAGATGGAGCAGATGTGTTAAAGGGTTCTGAAGATGGAGCAGATGTGTTGAGGGTTCCGAAGATGGAGCAGATGTGTTGAGGGTTCTGAAGAAGGAGCGGATGTGTTGAGGGTTCTGAAAAAGGAGCGGATGTGTTGAGGGTTCTGAAGAAGGAGCGGATGTGTTGAGGTTTCTGAAGATGGAGCAGAAGATGTGTTGAGGGTTCTGAAGATGGAGCAGAAGATGTGTTGAGGGTTCTGAAGATGGAGCAGATGTGTTGAGGGTTCCGAAGATGGAGCAGATGATGTGTTGAGGGTTCTGAAGATGGAGCAGATGTGTTGAGGGTTCTGAAGAAGGAGCAGAAGATGTGTTGAGGGTTCTGAAGATGGAACAGAAGATGTGTTGAGGGTTCTGAAGGAGCAGAAGATGTGTTGAAGGTTCTGAAGATGGAACAGAAGATGTGTTGAGGGTTCTGAAGGAGCAGAAGATGTGTTGAAGGTTCTGAAGATGGAGCAGATGATGTGTTGAGGGTTCTGAAGATGGAGCAGAAGATGTGTTGAGGGTTCTGAAGGAGCAGAAGATGTGTTGAGGGTTCTGAAGATGGAACAGAAGATGCGTTGAGGGTTCTGAAGGAGCAGAAGATGTGTTGAGGGTTCTGAAGAGGAAAACAGAAGATTTTGTTGAGGGTTCTGAAGGAGCAGAAGATGTGTGGGGGTTTTCTGAAGATGGAGCAGAAGATGTGTTGAGGGTTCTGAAGATGGAGCAGAAGATGTGTTGAGGGTTCTGAAGATGGAGCAGAAGATGTGTTGAGGGTTCTGAAGATGGAGCAAAGATGTGTTGGGGGTTTTCTGAAGGAGCAGAAGATGTGTTGGGGGTTTTCTGAAGATGGAGCAGAAGATGTGTTGAGGGTTCTGAAGGAGCAGAAGATGTGTTGAGGGTTCTGAAGATGGAGCAGATGATGTGTTGAGGGTTCTGAAGATGGAACAGAAGATGTGTTGAGGGTTCTGAAGATGGAACAGAAGATGTGTTGAGGGTTCTGAAGATGGAGCAGATGATGTGTTGAGGGTTCTGAAGATGGAGCAGATGATGTGTTGAGGGTTCTGAAGATGGAGCAGATGATGTGTTGAGGGTTCTGAAGATGGAGCAGATGATGTGTTGAGGGTTCTGAAGATGGAGCAGATGATGTGTTGAGGGTTCTGAAGATGGAGCAGATGTGTTGAGGGTTCTGAAGATGGAGCAGATGATGTGTTGAGGGTTCTGAAGATGGAGCAGAAGAAGGAGGAGGAGGAAGAAGATGCTGGGAAAGCAGAATGAAAAGACATCAACAACGCCAACAACAACACCAAAAGCACCAATATCTACAACAACAAAAGCACCAACATCTACAACAACAAAAGCACCAACATCTACAACAGCAAAAGCACCAACATCTACAACAACAAAAGCACCAACATCTACAACAACAAAAGCACCAACATCTACAACAACAAAAGCACCAACATCTACAACAACAAAAGCACCAACATCTACAACAACATCTTCACAAATAACAACACTAACATCTACACTAACACCAACACCAGCACCTACACCAGTAACACCAACACCAGCACCAGCACCACCAACACCAGCACCACCAACACCACCAACACCAATACTTCCAACAGTAATGCTAACAACACCAGCACCAGCACCACCAGCCACCAGCACCACCAGCACCAGCAACACCAGCACCAGCACCACCAGCACCAGCACCACCAGCACCAGCAACACCAGCACCAGTAACACCAGCACCAGCAACACCAGCACCAGCAACACCAGCACCAGTAACACCAGCACCAGCAACACCAGCACCAGCACCACCAGCACCAGCACCACCACCACCAGCACCAGCAACACCAGCACCAGCACTACCAGCACCAGCACCACCAGCAACACCAGCACCAGTAACACCAGCACCAGCAACACCAGCACCAGCAACACCAGCACCAGTAACACCAGCACCAGCACCACCAGCACAGCACCACCAGCACCAGCAACACCAGCACCAGCAACACCAGCACCAGTAACACCAGCACCAGCACCACCAGCACCAGCACCACCAGCACCAGCAACACCAGCACCAGTAACACCAGCACCAGCAACACCAGCACCAGCAACACCAGCACCAGTAACACCATCACCAGCAACACCAGCACCAGCAACACCAGCACCAGCAACACCAGCACCAGCACCACCAGCACCAGTAACACCAGCACCAGCAACACCAACACCAGCACCAGCAACACCAGCAACACCAGCACCAGCAACACCAGCACCAGCACCACCAGCACCAGCACCACCACCACCAGCACCAGCAACACCAGCACCAGCACTACCAGCACCAGCACCACCACAACACCACACCAGTAACACCAGCACCAGCAACACCAGCACCAGCAACACCAGCACCAGTAACACCAGCACCAGCACCACCAGCACCAGCACCACCAGCACCAGCAACACCAGCACCAGCAACACCAGCACCAGTAACACCAGCACCAGCACCACCAGCACCAGCACCACCACACCAGCAACACCAGCACCAGTAACACCAGCACCAGCAACACCAGCACCAGCAACACCAGCACCAGTAACACCATCACCACAACACCAGCACCAGCAACACCAGCACCAGCAACACCAGCACCAGCACCACCAGCACCAGTAAACACCAGCACCAGCAACACCAACACCAGCACCACCAACACCAGCAACACCAGCACCAGTAACACCAGCACCAGCAACACCAGCACCAGCAACACCAGCACCAGCAACACCAGCACCAGCAACACCAGCACCAGCAACACCAGCACCAGCAACACCAGCACCAGTAACACCAGCACCAGCAACACCAGCACCAGCACCACCAGCACCAGTAACACCAGCACCAGCAACACCAGCACCAGCACCACCAGCACCAGTAACACCAGCACCAGCACCACCAGCACCAGCACCACCACACCAGCACCAGCACCACCAGCACCAGCACCACCAGCACCAGTAACACCAGCGCCAGCAACACCAGAACCAGCACCACCAGCACCAGCACCAGCACCACCAGCACCAGCACCACCAGCACCAGTAACACCAGCACCAGCAACACCAGCACCAGCAACACCAGCGACACCAGCACCAGTAACACCAGCACCAGCAACACCAGCACCAGCAACACCAGCACCAGAAACTCCATCAACAAAAACACTAACACCTGGGTTCCTATTTACTGTTAGGTGAACAGGGTAATGACACACTTCACAACGGTTGACTAATAGGTTCCTATTTACTGTTAGGTAAACAGGGTAATGACACACTTCACAACGGTTGACTAATAGGTTCCTATTTACTGTTAGGTAAACAGGGTAATGACACACTTCACAACGGTTGACTAATAGGTTCCTATTTACTGTTAGGTAAACAGGGAAAATGACACACTTCACAACGGTTGACTAATAGTTCCTATTACTGTTAGGTGAACAGGGTAATATCACATTTCACAACGGTTGACTAATAGGTTCCTATTTACTGTTAGGTGAACAGGGTAATATCACATTTCACAACGGTTGACTAATAGGTTCCTATTTACTGTTAGGTGAACAGGGTAATGACACATTTCACAACGGTTGACTAATAGGTTCCTATTTACTGTTAGGTGAACAGGGTAATATCACATTTCACAACGGTTGACTAATAGGTTCCTATTTACTGTTAGGTGAACAGGGTAATGACACATTTCACAACGGTTGACTAATAGGTTCCTATTTACTGCTAGGTGAACAGGGTAATGACACACTTCACAACGGTTGACTAATAGGTTCCTATTTACTGTTAGATAAACAGAGTAATGACACTTCACAACGGTTGACTAATACGTTCCTATTTACTGTTAGATAAACAGAGTAATGACACTTCACAACGGTTGACTAATAGGTTCCTATTTACTGTTAGGTGAACAGGGTAATGACACACTTCACAACGGTTGACTAATAGGTTCCTATTTACTGTTAGATAAACAGAGTAATGACACACTTCACAACGGTTAACTAATAGGTTCCTATTTACTGTTAGGTTAACAGGGTAATGCCACACTTCACAACGGTTGACTAATAGGTTCCTATTTACTGTTAGGTAAACAGGGTAATGCCACACTTCACAACGGTTGACTAATAGGTTCCTATTTACTGTTAGATAAACAGAGTAATGACACTTCACAACGGTTGACTAATAGGTTCCTATTTACTGTTAGATAAACAGAGTAATGACACTTCACAACGGTTGACTAATAGGTTCCTATTTACTGTTAGGTAAACACGAACTTGAGAGCTCAAAATTTGCCAAGAATTGAGGTTTCTTGAAGGTCACGAAGAATAGACTAAAGAATAACTAACTTCCAAAAGAAATCCCATGTAAAATCTTCTCAGTTTATCACCAATAAATGTCTAAAATAATTATGTGCTTATTGAAATCTTAGTTAAACTGAACAGAGGCTTAGTTTGCAAAAGCATCTGCAGTGATCCCCAGTAATGGCCGGATAACCGGTTGTGATACCGGTAACGAGACGATTTCAGTGCTGTAACATAACGATACATCAGGAGTGTGACATCTCTGATGTTACCTTTCAAGGGTCTCGAGAATTTTTCAGTTCCTGTAGCCTGGCAAGTAACTTTATATAGATACAGGTACACGGTACCTAAATTATGTTACATAGCAAAATATGTAAAAATTACTTACGATACCCCCCAAAAAGTTACACAAACTGACTTATTATCATTGGGTTCCTTGTTGTTCACTGTTGTTATATCTCGACGCCATTAACACGTTGTGTACCTGTAATGTTACCAATAAATATGTAGTTTGTGATGGGCATCACTATGGTGTGAGCTGTGAAAACACCATTACTTCGCTTTTGACACCGATAAAGTAATGAACTCGACTGATACCGCACTGAAGTCCGGGGGTCGATCCCCGGTAAGGGTGAAAGCATCAGGACGTGTTATCTCAAAATATTAGCTGTCCATGCTCACCTATCAGTAAGATAGGTACCTGGGTGTTAGTGGACTGGTGTGGGTCGCATCCTGGGTGTTAGTGGACTGGTGTGGGTCGCATCCTGGGTGTTAGGGGACTGGTGTGGGTCGCATCCTGGGTGTTAGTGGACTGGTGTGGGTCGCATCCTGGGTGTTAGTGGACTGGTGTGGGTCGCATCCTGGGTGTTAGTGGACTGGTGTGGGTCGCATCCTGGGTGTTAGTGGACTGGTGTGGGTCGCATCCTGCGTGTTAGTGGACTGGTGTTGGTCGCATCCTGGGTGTTGGTGGACTGGTGTAGGTCGCATCCAGGGTGTTAGTGGACTGGTGTGGGTAGCATCCTGGGTGTTAGTGGACAGGTGTGGGTCGCATCCTGGGTGTTAGTGGACTGGTGTGGGTCGCATCCTGGGTGTTAGTGGACTGGTGTGGGTGGCATCCTGGGTGTTAGTGGACTGGTCTGGGTCGCATCCTGGGTGTTAGTGGACTGGTGTGGGTCGCATCCTGGGTGTAAGTGGTCTGGTGTGGGTCACATCCTGGGTGTTAGTGGACTGGTGTGGATCACATCCTGGTGTTAGTGGACTGGTGTGGGTCACATCCTGGTGTTAGTGGACTGGTGTGGGTAGCATCCTGGGTGTTAGTGGACTGGTGTGGGTCGCCATCCTGGTGTTAGTGGACTGGTGTGGGTCGCATCCTGGGTGTTAGTGGACTGGTTTGGGTCACATCCTGGGTGTTAGTGGACTGGTGTGGATCACATCCTGGGTGTTAGTGGACTGGTGTGGGTCACATCCTGGTGTTAGTGGGCTGGTTGGGTCACATGCTGGGTGTTAGTGGACTGGTGTGGGTCCCCATCTTGGGTGTTAGTGGACTGGTGGGTCACATCCTGGGTGTTAGTGGACTGGTGTGGGTCACATCCTGGGTGTTAGTGGACTGGTGTGGGTCACATTCTGGGTGTTAGTGGACTGGTGTGCGTCACATCCTGGGTGTTAGTGGACTGGTGTGGGTCACATCCTGGGTGTTAGTGGACTGGTGTGGGTCACATCCTGGTGTTAGTGGACTGGTGTGGGTCACATCCTGGGTGTTAGTGGACTGGTGTGGGGGCACATCCTGGGTGTTAGTGGACTGGTGTGTGTCACATCCTGGGTGTTAGTGGACTGGTGTGGGTCACATCCTGGGTGTTAGTGGACTGGTGTGGTCACATCCTGGGTGTTAGTAGACTGGTGTGGTCACATCCTGGGTGTTAGTGGACTGGTGTGGGTCACATCCTGGGTGTTAGTAGACTGGTGTGGGTCCATCCTGGGTGTTAGTGACTGGTGTGGGTCACATCCTGGGTGTTAGTGGACTGGTGTGGGTCACATCCTGGGTGTTAGTGGACTGGGGTGGGTCACATCCTGGGTGTTAGTGGACTGGTGTGGGTCACATCCTGGTGTTAGTGGACTGGTGTGGGTCACATCCTGGGTGTTAGTGGACTGGTGTGGGTCACATCCTGGGTGTTAGTGGACTGGTGTGGGTCACATCCTGGGTGTTAGTAGACTGGTGTGGGTCACATCCTGGGTGTTAGTGGACTGGTGTGGGTCACATCCTGGGACAAAACTGACCTAATTTGCCGGAAATGCTCAGCATAACAAGCGGCTTTCTATATAGTAGTATGTCACTGATGTCAGCTATGGTCTGTATACCTTGTACATGTACTTGTATACCTTGTACATGTACTTGTATACCTTGTACATGTACTTGTATACCTTGTACATGTATTTGTATACCTTGTACATGTACTTGTATACCTTGTACATGTACTTGTATACCTTGTACATGTATTTGTATACCTTGTACATGTACTTGTATACCTTGTACATGTTTTTGTATACCTTGTACATGTACTTGTATACCTTGTACATGTATTAGTATACCTTGTACACGTACTTGTATACCCTGTACATGTACTTGTATACCTTGTACATGTATTTGTATACCTTGTACATGTACATGTATACCTTGTACATGTACTTTTTATACCTTGTATATGTACTTGTATACCTTGTACATGTATTTGTATACCTTGTACATGTACTTGTATACCTTGTACATGTACTTGTATACCTTGTACATGTACTTGTATACCTTGTACATGTACATGTATACCTTGTACATGTACTTGTATACCTTGTACATGTACTTGTATACCTTGTACATGTACTTGTATACCTTGTACATGTACTGGTAGTAAATAGACATTATTATTATTATTATTATTATTGTTATTATTATTATTATTATAATTATTATTATTGAAGAATAACACATTACTCAGGTGAGATAAAACGAAAATAAGATAAAACGAAAATAAGATAAAACGAAAATAAGATAAAACGAAAATAAGATAAAACGAAAATAAGATAAAACGAAAATAAGATAAAACGATAATAAGATAAAACGAAAATAAGATAAAACGAAAATAAGATAAAACGAAAATAAGAAAAACGAAAATAAGATAAAACGAAAATAATATCAATCGAAAATAAGATAAACCGAAAATAAGATAAAACAAAAATAAGATAAACCGAAACTAAGATAAACCGGAAATAAGATAAACCGAAAATAAGATAAAACGAAAATAAGATAAAACGAAAATAAGATAAAACGAAAATAAGATAAAACGAAAATAAGATAAAACGAAAATAAGATAAAACGAAAATAAGATGAAACGAAAATAAGATAAAACTTAAATAAGACAAAACGAAAATAAGATAAAACGAAAGTAAGATAAAACGAAAATAAGATAAAACGAAAATAAGATAAAACGAAAGTAAGATAAAACGAAAATAAGATAAAACGAAAATAAGATAAAACGAAAATAAGATAAAACG
Organism: Cherax quadricarinatus; assembly: GCF_026875155.1. Taxonomy (NCBI): domain Eukaryota; kingdom Metazoa; phylum Arthropoda; class Malacostraca; order Decapoda; family Parastacidae; genus Cherax; species Cherax quadricarinatus. Next base: position 323,737 of record NC_069494.1, on the reverse strand, counting down.
AATATAAGATCAACCGAAAATAAGATAAAAAAGAAATAAGATAAAACGAAATAAGAAAAAAACGAAAATAAGATAAAACGAAAATTAGATAAAACGAAAATAAGATAAAACGAAAATAAGAAAAACGAAAATAAGATAAAACGAAAATAAATAAAACGAAAATAAGATAAAACGAAAATAAGATAAAACGAAAATAAGATAAAACGAAAATAAGATAAAACGAAAATAAGATAAAACGAAAATAAGATAAAACGAAAATAAGAAAAAAACGAAAATAAGATAAAACGAAAATTAGATAAAACGAAAATAAGATAAAACGAAAATAAGATAAAACGAATATAAGATCAACCGAAAATAAGATAAAACGAAAATAAGATAAAACGAAAATAAGATAAAACGAAAATAAGATAAAACGAAAATAAGATAAAACGAAAATAAGATAAAACGAAAATTAGATAAAAAAGAAAATAAATAAAACGAAAATAAGATAAAACGAAAATAAGATAAAACGAAAATAAGATAAAACGAAAATAAGATAAAACGAAAATAAGATAAAACGAAAATAAGATAAAACGAAAATAAGATAAAACGAAAATAAGATAAAACGAAAATAAGATAAAACGAAAATAAGATAAAACGAAAATAAGATAAAACGAAAATAAGATAAAACGAAAATAAGATAAAACGAAAATAAGATAAAACGAAAATAAGATAAAACGAAAATTAGATAAAACGAAAATAAGATAAAACGAAAATAAGATAAAACGAAAATTAGATAAAACGAAAATAAGATAAAACGAAAACAAGAAAAACGAAAATAAGATAAAACGAAAATAAAATAAACCGAAAATAAGATAAAACGAAAATAAGATCTTACTGAGTTACAGAAAATTTAAAATATTAGCCTAAATAAGTTAGTTTATTAGACAGAGACAAGAGTTTATCTGGGGAGATTTCCGGGGGTCATCGCCCCCGCGGCCCGGTCTGTGACCAGGAGCCACAACCATGAATATAGACACTGGTAGCAGAGAATTATATTCACTCGATGTTTCGCCCAAGTGTGTGCTTTATTGTGTGTACTTGTTAAATGCTCAGACTTGGGCGAAATGTTGCATTATGGGGAGAATCTGTCACCAACGTCTTTATTCCCAGTTTAGATTATGCAGTCTTAAATGGAATAGAAAAAAATATATTTCGGAAGGTTTGATTAGTAAGTCTCACACACACACACACACACACACACACACACACACACACACACATACACACACACACACACACAGGGAATACTTGTCAGGAAGACAGCAGCGAGTCATGGTACGTGGCGAGGTGTCACAGTGGGCACCTGTGACCAGCGGGGTCCCACAGGGGTCAGTCCTAGGACCAGTGCTGTTTCTGGTATTTGTGAACGACATGACGGAAGGAATAGACTCTGAGGTGTCCCTGTTTGCAGATGACGTGAAGTTGATGAGAAGAATTCACTCGATCGAAGACCAGGCAGAACTACAAAGGGATCTGGACAGGCTGCAGACCTGGTCCAGCAATTGGCTCCTGGAGTTCAATCCCACCAAGTGCAAAGTCATGAAGATTGGGGAAGGGCAAAGAAGGCCGCAGACGGAGTACAGTCTAGGGGGTCAGAGACTACAAACCTCACTCAAGGAAAAAGATCTTGGGGTGAGTATAACACCAGGCACATCTCCTGAAGCGCACATCAACCAAATAACTGCTGCAGCATATGGGCGCCTAGCAAACCTCAGAACAGCATTCCGACATCTTAATAAGGAATCATTCAGGACCCTGTACACCGTGTACGTTAGGCCCATATTGGAGTATGCGGCACCAGTTTGGAACCCACACCTAGCCAAGCACGTAAAGAAACTAGAGAAAGTGCAAAGGTTTGCAACAAGACTAGTCCCAGAGCTAAGAGGTATGTCCTACGAGGAGAGGTTAAGGGAAATCAACCTGACGACACTGGAGGACAGGAGAGATAGGGGGGATATGATAACGACATACAAAATACTGAGAGGAATTGACAAGTTGGACAAAGACAGGATGTTCCAGAGATTGGACACAGTAACAAGGGGACACGGTTGGAAGTTGAAGACACAGATGAATCACAGGGATGTTAGGAAGTATTTCTTCAGCCACAGAGTAGTCAGGAAGTGGAATAGTTTGGGAAGCGATGTAGTGGAGGCAGGATCCATACATAGCTTTAAGCAGAGGTATGATAAAGCTCACGGTTCAGGGAGAGTGACCGAGTAGCGACCAGTGAAGAGGCGGGGCCAGGAGCTTGAACTCGACCCCTGAAACCTCAACTAGGTGAGTACAACTAGGTGAGTACACACACACACACATACACATGCACACACACATACACACATACATGCACACACACATACACATGCACACAAGCATACACACACATGCACACACACACATTCACACGCACATTCACACCAGGCCAGGAGCTCGGACTCGACCTTCGCAACCTCAACTAGGTGAGTACACACACACACACACACACACACACACACACACACACACACACACACACATATGCACACACACACATGCACACACACACACATTCACACACATTCACACACACACACACACACACATTCACACACATGCACGCACACACACACACACACACACACACACACACACACACACACACACACACACACACACAGTGTATACATCGTGCCTAATACGTAAAACTTGCGATTTTGTCTTAAATAGCAACGCTTTTCTTGCCGAATAAGACAAGCGAAAATTTGAGTAAGCAACAATTTCGCAAAAATCATTCCGAACCTAAAATATATTTAGTTGAATTGGGCTAAATTAAATTGCACTTTTTATAACATTATTTTTATATTAACATAATTAAAAATATATATCTTTAAAGGTATAAGAGAAAATTTTAGAAAGGACTTAATTTTAAATGAGTTCTTGCTAATAGACTAATTTTACCTATTTGGCACGACATATATATATATATATATATATATATATATATATATATATATATATATATATATATATATATATATATATATATATATATATATATATATATATATATATATATTTATATATATATATATATATATATATATATATATATATATATATATATTATATATATATATAATATATATATATATATATATATATATATATATATATATATATATATATAAACACTGATCCCTGGCTGAAGGAGACTCGAACCTACGAACCTTGGAACAAGGTACGCAGAGCTTTACCAATCTACCCACACTGGACCAATACCTTCGAGTCCAGCTTGCGCTAGACTTTGATCCAAGGCAGCCAGCTTTCAGGTTCGTAGGTTCGAGTCCCCTTCAGCCAGAGATCAGTGTTCGTGTATATTTCGCCTGCCCCTGCGAATTCCTTGCATATATATAGATATAATATATATATATATATAATATAATATAATATATATATATATATATATATATATATATATATATATATATATATATATATATATATATATATATATATATATATATATATATGAGTGTGAGTAGAGTGTAACTATTGTGGAGAATAGTGTAGCCAGGCACTGCGAGTGTAACTATCATACAGACTAGTGTATCAGATCACTGGGAATCTTCCCATAATACAACTCTCATATTTAATACCTTAGCTATATACTGAGCGAGTTTACAGAAATTATGATACAATGATATAATGTAACCATACATAGCGGGCATGGGCAGGCTACGAGTACCTACTATGTACCTATCATACAGAATAGGGTAGCTGCAGGTTCTTAGGTGTTTCTACAGATCATATACTACAGAATAGGGTAGCAACGCACTGTGATGGTCCAACAATCCACCTGTTACTGTAAGTTGATCCTCTGTAATAACTAAATAACAAAAAGGCACAATACCGTGACTGGAACGATACACAAATATCCAAATATCCCGCACATAGGAAGACTTTACCACGACTAGTGACTTTGTAAATGGTCCAAGTCGGACCGAAACGTCGTCGTAAGCTTCTCTCTTCTATGTGCGGGTTATTTGTGTATCCTCTGTAATGTTTACGTAAATAATTTAATTCACTTTATTCCTATTGTATCTCATTTTTCTGTAAATGATTTTCATAGAGTGAGGTTACTTAGTTGTTTTAATTTTTAAGGTTATAATCATGACTGATTTCTACTGTATCTTACAGCTTAGCTTTAAATAAGATATTGAAAGAACTCCAATGGAAGTAACTGATATTTCTGGGTTATTCTGGTTGGTTATTTACATACGTAACTATGATAATTGTGTACCTGTGTGTACCTGTGTGTACCTGTGTGTACCTGTACCTAAATAAACTTAATATCATCTAAAACTGTGCATTAGCAGACTACAGGTATTTCCGCAATATAACTATCATATAGAACAATGTAACAGCACACTACAAGTGTTCTCTCAATGTAACTATCATACAGAACAGAGTTACAGCACACTACAAGTGTTCTCTCAATGTAACTATCATACATAACAGAGTAACAGCACACTACATGTATCCCTACACTGAAACTATCATGAGGATATTAAGAGCTTCAAGCACTAGTACACCCCTAATGTAATCAAGTAACTAACTTATACTATCATTCGATATCCGTGATAACTTTTACATCCAGTTTAGAGTTACGTTCCTTGTGCCTCTCGGAGAAGTTCCAAACCTACGTTAAAGATATTAATAAATCATTATGAAGGATCTGATACTGTTCACATCGTGTTAGAACTGAAGTCAAAACATGTCGGTGATAAATATTTGTACCAAGGTGACGGGATCAATTTCTAATGGCTTGGCTTTGTATAAAATTCAAATTGGGTTGATGATTTAGATTCAGCTCATTAGAATTGTAAATTAAACGATAAGTTGCATCAGGATGGGCGACAGAATGCACCTGGAAATATCAACACACATGCAGTATAATGTGATCCTGGTGGCCTGGTGGTTAACGCTCTCGCTTCGCACGGTGAGGGCCTGGGTTCGATTCCCAGCCAGAGTAGAAACATTGGACGTGTTTCTTTCCACCTGTTGCCTATGTTCCCCATCAGTAAAATGGGTACCTGGGTGTTAGTCGACTGGTGTGGGTCGCATCCTGGGACACTGACCTAAGAAGGCCTGGTCACAGACCGGGCCGCGGGGGCGTTGACCCCCGGAACTCACTCCAGGTAAACTCCAGGTAAACACAGTTGGCTTTATCAAGTCACGGGTTTGCCTTGATAAAGCCCACTGTGTGTGGGAAACGTTGTCGATAAAGGATCACATTATACTGCATATGTGTTATTTCTATTGTGTCGGTATTTTATTCCATTTATTTCCAGAGTGCACCTGAATAGACAGTGTGCACCATAGTAGGTGACACGGTACTCCAGACCGTCGCGTTGTTTTGAGACTCTGATCGCGGGTTCTATCCCCGCCCGTCGTATGGTTTGTTTGCAATCGTGTCATTACGATTTCGTGAGTCACTCAGAGTATAGTCATCGCTACTCTCAGTGTGTATATATATCAAAATATATGCTATGAACAGTATATACAGAATATTAAAATTAAATTTATGTTGTAGCGTTTAATGCCTAGTGATAAAAGGAGAAGGAGAAGAAGAAGGAGAAGGAGAAGGAGAAGGAGAAGGAGAAGGAGAAGGAGAAGGAGAAGGAGAAGAAGAAGAAGAAGAAGAAGAAGAAGAAGAAGAAGAAGAAGAAGAAGAAGAAGAAGAAATAGAGGAAGAAGGGGAAGAAGAAGATGATTTGGTTAACAAGATAGCCTAAGATAGCCAGGCTGTGTGGCTTATTTCACTTTTTGGGTCCTCTTGATGGTTCTCACCCACAACAGTAGACTAATCCTAGATATGTTAACTATTAGGTAAAAAA
>NC_069494.1:259451-317322 GCF_026875155.1 Cherax quadricarinatus | reverse complement strand
CCCCCTCAAAACTTTAAGGGTGATGGACTGATTACTCTCTTCAAGTATCTTCTGCTTCTATCAACTTTTCTGTACTCGACTGAAGAAGCCTACTGTGTAGGCGAAACGTTTCATAATAAAGATACCTAACTGTTGCATATGTGTCTTACCTAAACAGTCTCAAAACTCCAGACCGTCGTGTTAGCCACTGGTCGGTCTGGAGTTTTGAGACTCTCTGACCGCGGATTCAATCCCGCCCATGGTATGGTATGTTTGCAATCGTGTCATTACGATTTCGTGAGTCAAGAAATAGGTAAAAACACTCGCCACAGTTTTTGTCTTTATTTCCTGATTAAACCAAAATAAGTATGAAAACCACCTTGGTTTTTCCAGTGGGCAGTGGAGAACACCATGACGCTCATTGATGATAACTTCCAGCTGCTTAGATAAGGGAAGAATGAAAAGTCAAAAGGGATATTGTACACAAAACCCGCGAGGCTCATCAATTGAATGAAAGGAACAGGTGAAAGACCTGGGAGAAATTATGTAGGCAAACCTTTGTTTCTAAGTACAAAATAACGCAAATGTCAGGACAGCTTGGAAAATAATTGGGTGGATAATGAGAATTTTGAAAGCAAGGAACACAGTGCTGGTGGTGACACTATTCATATTGCTTGTATACTCTCTCATTTAAACTATTGTTCTGTGATAACGGCTCCTTTTAGACTAGGGAAGATAACAGAGTTGGAACAAATGCAAAGATGATTTATGACCCACATAGAGCCAGTACAGCATTTAAATTATTGGTAATGCCTCGAAATTCCAAGTATGTACTCGCTGGTGTGGAGGAGAGAGAACTTATATGTATCTTGCTAGAGTAATAATTATGGGAGGATGTGTAAAATAAACGCAGTGAAAAGCAGGGGAGCGATGGACACAAAAAGAGAAGATTGTATCAATATCCGTGTTCCCAGAGTACTCAACATCATTTCAGATGATATTAGAAACATTCCTGGGGCAGTGTAGAGGACTTCCTGAGGAAACTGGACAAGTATCTCCCCCAAGTGCCAGATTAACCAGGCTGTGATGGATATGTTGGCAGCAACAGCCTGGTTGATCAAGTAAGAACCAGACAAGCCTAGTCCAAGGGCCAGGCACCGACAATAGAAAAACTCGAAACTCATTAAAAGTAGAGGTATGTGAAATGTACGGGAAAGCGCTAATTCCGTATGGGTCACTGAGACAGTTTGAAAAGAGAGGATCCTGATATTAGTCAAAGGGAAGGTTAGCACCAATACCTTGGAACAAGAGTCCTTCACCGGCATTAAAGCGCCACCCCTGAAGTGGAAAATCACAGTGTAGAGCCCAGCTGGAATGTTTTAATTTACTTTCCACGAGAGAGGATTCACTCTGATGTTATTGCCGGTATATTTATAACTCTGATAGAAACAGAACTAGTGGACTGGACTTAAATGGACATGTTAAGAGGAATTATATGAACGTGGCCTCGGGGGAACAAGAACGAGATCCCAACAGCGAACATTTCTGTATCTGTTATATTCGGAACTTACATCCAGACTTCAGTTATCAGATATTTGGCCCTGAGATAAATGGGAGAATTAGTGTAACTATACAGAGTTACAACGCCTGTCAGTGACTAAACCGGTGTTGATATCCTCAGTCTTGATGGACTGAACACATCGACTCAATGTTGAGGGACTGATTACCTTATTCTCCTCCTGTTCTTCAAGTTTCTTCTACGTATGGACTGATGAAGCCACTGTGTGGCGAAACGTTTCCTCAATAAAGATACCCAAGAGTTGCACATGTGTCTAATTTATCAACATTTCGGTTCTCTGAACCATCCATCTACAAACATCTCTAAAGAAAAGATGCCCGTAGCAGATAAGCTGATATTGAACCAACGGTTCAAGATGTTAAAGAATCTTATCAGTGTTGTCGACAGTACACTAGTTGTATCAGACTTCAGCTCTACTGAAGGAAGCTAGAACTTCAAAAGCTACTGACCCTGTTCGGAGCCCATGGACAACGTCTCCATCTCCTAAACGTGGTCTACCAGCGGCTGCAAACAGCTCTCATTACTCCATGAGTTATGAGTATAAACGAGGAATTTATAGCTCGTTTTTGTTCCATTCATATTACATCTCATTATGGAAGACACTGCAGACGTTCACTTTCACTGTGTATGTTCCCCACCTTATAGCAGTCACTAATAATCTGTAGAAATTTTGGAGTGTCCAACATGTGGTCTATGTAAAACGTGAACAATAAGAAACTACCAGGCGTTCCCACAACAAACCTACAGTAAATATCCGTAATAACTACCGCACACACAGTATAATCCGTAATACTACTGCCACTCAACAGTATAAATCCGTAATACTACTGCCACACACAGTATAATCCGTAAAACCTACTGCCAAACACAGTATAATCCGTAAAACTACGTGCCAAACACGTATACATTCCATAATACTACTGCCGACACACAGTATAATCCGTAATACTACCTGCCACACACAGATAATCCGTAATACTACAGCCACACACATATTAATCCGTAATACTATCTGCACACACAGTATAATCCGTAATACTACTGCCACACACAGTATAATCCGTAATACTACTGCCACACACAGTATAATCCGTAATACTACTGCCACACACAGTATAATCCGTAATACTACTGCCACACACAGTATAATCCGTAATACTACTGCCACACACAGTATAATCCGTAATACTAACTGCCACACACAGTAATAATCACCGTAATACTACTGCCACACACAGTATAATCCGTAATACTACTGCCACACACAGTATAATCCGTAATACTACTGCCACACACAGTATAATCCGTAATACTACTGCCACATCACAGTATAAACCGGTAAAACTTCTGCCACACACAGTATAATCCGTAATACTACTGCCACACACAGTATAATCCGTAATACTACTGCCACACACAGTATAATCCATAATACTACTGCCACACACAGTAAAAACCTTATACTAACTGCCCCACACAGTATAATCCAATACTACTGGCCACACACAGATAAACCATAATACTACTGCCAACACAGTATAATCCCGTAATACTAACTGCCACATCCACAGTAAATACCATAATACTACTTCTCAACCAGTAAATCCATAATATACTACTGCCACACACAGTATATATCCATAATGACTACCTGCCACACACAGTATAATCCTTAATACTACTGCCACACACAGTATAATCCATAATACTACTGCCAATAAAAAGGGACACACAGTATAATCACGTAAACTACTGCCGACACACAGTATAATCCCGTATTACTACTGCACACACAGTATAACCGTAATACTACTGCCACACACATATAATCCGTAATACTACTGCCACACACAGTATAATCCGTATACAACTGCACCACAGTTATAATCCTTAATACTACTGCCACACACAGTATAATCCGTAATACACTGCCACACACAGTATTAATCCGAAATACTACAGCCGACACACAGTAATATTCCCGTATACAACTGCCACACACCGTAAATCCATATACTACTGCCACACACAGTATAATCCGTAATAACTAACTGCCACATCACAGTATAATCCATAATAACAACTGCCACACACAGGTATAATCCATAATACTACTGCCACACACAGTATTATCCGTGAATACCTACTGCCACACACCATATAAACCATAATACAACTGCCTCACACAGTATAATGCCCATAATACTAACTGGCCACACCAGTATAATCCATATCCTATAAACAGCCCCACACAGTCATAATCGTAATACTACTTGCACACACAGTATAATCCATAATTACTACTGCCACACAGCAGTATAATCCATAATACTACTGCACACACAGTTATAATCCGTAATAACTACTGCCACACCATAAGAATCCGTAATACTACTGCCACACACCGTATAATCCCGTAATATTACTACAGGCGCACACACAGTATAATCCGTAATACTACTGCAACACTACCGTATAATCCAATAATACTACAGCCACACACAGTATAATCCGTATCCGTACTGCCACACACAGTAATAGAACCGTAATACTACTTGCCCACACACAGTAATAAATCCGTATATTACTCTGCCACAATCACAGTATAATCCGAAATACTACGTCACACATCAGTATAATCCATAATACTACTCTACAGCCAAACACAGTAGAATCCATAATACTATACAGCCACACACATTATAATCCGTAATACACTGCCACACACAGTATAATCCATAATACTAACTTGCCAACAACACAGTATAATCCCTAATACTACTGCCACACACAGTATAAATCCGTAATACAACTGCCCACACACAGTTAAAATCCGTAAACTATGGGCCACACACAGTATAATCCGTAATACTACTGCCACACACAGTATAATCCGTAATACTACTGCCACACACAGTATAATCCGTAATACTACTGCCACACACAGTATAATCCGTAATACTACTGCCACACACAGTAATAATCCATAATACTACTGCACAACACAGTAAAAAACCAGTAATACACAGCCACACACAGTATAATCCGAATATCTACTGCCCACACACATGTATAATCCGAAATACTACTGCCACCACAGTATAAGCCTTTAAACTAAACTGCCACACACATATGAATCCTTAATACTCTACTGCCTACACACAGTATAATCCATAATACTACTGCCACACACGTATAATCCTTAATACGTACTGCCACCAACAGTATAATCCGAAATACTACTGCCACACACAGTATAATCGAATACATACTGCCACACACAGAATAATCCGTAATAACTACTGCCCCACACACAGTATAATCCGTAAAACTGACAGACCACACACAGTATAATCCGTAATACTACTGCCAACGCACACAGTATAATCCACAATATTACACACGCACACAGTCCCTGGAACCCATTTATGTACCTCCTGTAATCTTCAGACTACCGCCCACAGATGGTATTATTGGAGTGCATAACAAACAAACTACAACACACTGATGCATTACCTCCATATAACTCTAATACAAGAAGGTGAAAGCATCAGCGATCCTTTCCCACATGGGTAATTATCACTCAGAATAGGACAGCCACATAGTTTTGGATTCCGAATGTAATTATATAGAATAGAACAGGACGCAGCAAACACGAGTGTACCCACAATGCAACTTCAAAACATAATTAGCGTAAGAGCAACTTACTGTTTTCCAGCAATGGAAACATAATATTTGGCAGAGCCGGATAGTATCTGAGGTGCATGCAGTTACAAGATTAGGGTCGGTTCCCGGACTCCATACACGTATAATAAAACACTTTAAGGATAGGTGAGTAAAAACCTAGAAGGGTAAAGTCATGTGGTGGCCCGTGGCCTGGTGGCTTAGAGCTCCCGCTTCACACACTGAGCCTGGTCGATTCCGGCGTGGAAACAATCGACACGTCCCCTTACACCTGTTGTACTGTACACCTACGCCGCACCTAGCAGCAAATAGGTACCTGGTTGTTAGTCGACCTGTGTGGGTCGCATCCTGGGGGACAAGATTAAAGGATCCCAATGGAATAAGTTAGTCAGTCCTCGATGAACGCACTGACTTTCTTGGGTTATCCAGTGTGGCTAACCCTCCGGTTAAAATCCGAACGAAATCTTGTCTTATCTCTACTAGTAACAAACCATACCACGGTGGGGATAGAACCCGCGATCAGAGAGTCTTAAAACTCCAGACCAAGGCAAAAGGCCTTTTGACAGGGGCACATAAGTTCTGAGAACTGGCACAAGGTATGTACTCCAGTCACATGTATGTACTCCAGTCACATGGAATTACTCCATTCACAGGTTATGTACACATCACATGAATGGACACCAGTCACATTGGTATGTACACCAGTCACATAGGTATGTACACCATTCACATGGTATTACAGCCAAGTCACATTGTATTTGTATTTCTTTGACACGTGGTGTTGCAAGGCAGAGGGCACAGTAAATATCCTTGTTTTGCTCCAACCCATTAAGCTAAATCAAAAGGCTTATAGGGCTTCATGGTTAAAAGAATTATTGCTGCAGATAGTTAAGGAAGGTCCTAGATCTCCAATCACCCTCCCCTCCTCCTTCCTCAATCTCTCCATCTCGCCCTCCAAGCCCTCCTTTCTCTTCCCTCTCCCACTCCCTCCATCTTCCCGCTGTCCCCTCTCTATATTCCATCGGAGGATAATTGCAAAAATCAGTCCACATCTCTATCACTAACAGTTTAGAAATACGAAATGAATCCAATTCCTTACCTACGATATTAGGCCAGAATGTCTTCAGAAAATAATAAAAATAATAAAAAAAATAATTATAATAATAATAATAAATAATTAATTAATCTTATTATTATTACTAATATTTATATAAGTGTATGAGGCAACTTATACAGACCATGAGCTGAACATCAGTGACGTACTATACAGAAAACCCCTTGTTGTGTAACAGTCATTTCCGACAAAATGGGGATAATTTTATTCCCAGGATTGCGACGCAAACGTAGGCTAGCTCCCAACAGCAGGTGTCATAAGGAACACACCAAATTTTTCCACCCTAACTGGGATCAACTCTGGATCTCATTGTGCGAAAACAAACCTCGGTATCGGGAAGGGACTGAACTCAGAGCGATTGATTGGTTTCAATCGTGTGTCATTACGATTTCATGAGTCTTGAAGACGCCTTTAGGGGACATTAGCTAGAGTTCGTCATGACCACGCTAGCGGGAGAGTTCCATCATTAAAACTATGCAAATTAGTGGTCACAGTGATGTGGCCTGATGCTAACCTTCCTATGGTGTATAAATATACCTAGTTGGATGAATCTTAATTGTACCACTGCTCATGCTTATCGCTGCCAGGATATATCCGACTCATCGCGATTTCAATCCCCTCCCGTACCGTCGGCATACTCGATTACTTTTACAAATGCCAGGAAATTCTTAAACGTGTAACATGGAATAACAGAGGAGCTCCGAAATGGGTTCGGGTTGGGGGGGAACAATTAGACGCGTTAGCTGAGCTTCCTTCTGGCCAATGAGTGAGAAAGCAAAGACCTAAGAGTTAGCAATTCCGACCCCAAAACCCCGATCCGGAAACTGAAACCATACACTCATATATTCAATATCCGAGCGTCCTCGCTGCTGCCCTCACCGAGACCCTCAAACGCCACCCCCTTCAACATTCTAACATGTATCTGAGGCCCCCACCAGCCACCAGCTTTACCCTACCCAATTACCTATTACCATTTCTCACGAGTACACGTTTCATCTCCCCCCTGCATCCTCACAAGTCGCGCCCCCCAAATCCTCGCTGTCCCGTCCTATTCTCTTTGACCGAACGCCGTATGTGCATCACTAATTAGCAGAAAACAACGTAACGCTCCACGAATACCCTTCTATCTAATCCCTCCAACGCACTTGTCTCTTCCACTAATCCCTAAAAACTCGCAACCGCTACTCACTACTACCGATCTTCGATAATCTGCTTATTCGCTGTGTCCGCTTCCTTCAGTTTCGCCTGAACCCCTGAGCCATGACCTGGGTGTTCCGTCTTCCTCCCATCCCAACTTTCAAATAATACTGTTAACTCTTTCCTACTAGACGACATTAATTTAGCCTCTCAAGCCCACATTCCACATTTGCATCTGTCTGGTCGCCCGTAAGATCGCGCGAATTGGGTTATAATATCCTACATCTATTTCAATTATAAAATCCCCTTCTATGTAGTCAAATTTACCCTCCTCTCGATTTAGCCTTATGTCGTCACTCCATATCCACTCTTCCGCCTTGAACCCCTGCTACCTGGGCCCCATGTCAACACCCCATGGGTCGAATCACCCCAGATCATCAAGGCCCCTTAGCAGCTCTCATCGATGGACAAGTTACTCCACTTACACACCTAAGACCCTCCATAACCACATGCACAAGGATCCCAGAACACGCAATGTCCCCTGGGGACAGAGTTGGGTCGTCACCTCTCTCAGGTACGGAAAGTTCCACCCCATCGTGCGCAGCCCTGCAGCCACATATGCAAAAAACCGCGTCAAGCGAATTCATGTTATTCACACAGTAGTAACCCTCTTATACCATCAACACGAGCGGGCCGTGGACCAGCCACCAGGGCAACCGCAACCAGTGACCATATTGTCAGGGACTCCAAGTACGCACCGAGGACTGACACAACCATTCACGACGCTTCAACGGTGTATACTTCGGCTTGATATACCTCACAACCGAAGATGCGCATCACTCACTTGACGGGTTACTCGTTTTACCTCTGCGACCACACATTTTCAATATCTAAAAATAGACCCTTGGAGCCCACAATTTCCTGCAAGAACCTGAAAAACATCCTCAATTTTTCTTTACCACAATGATAGAAACTACAGCTATCTACACCTAAAGCTTGAAAATTGCCAATCCTATAGTACCTGAGTGATACCCTACACTTATTCTACTTAAAAATACCTTTGGGTTTGCCTGTTTACTCATAACCCGCCAATCCAGATCAGGCGACTAATGTAACAACCGCAAACTCAACAAGTTCACGCAGGGCCCCGTTAAAGCCGCCCATCCTACATACACCGCTTTGCCCGCGTACCAGTCTACACAGATCCAAGGGCCTTCCATACTGAACCCCGGAGCGGCGGCGACACACGCCGCCCGCTGTCCCTCCTGTTTCCCTCGGCCGCAATTAGTACCTGGTAGCTGCCTTCCAGTCCCCCATATCCTCTCGCCATCACGGGTAACCCAGTTTCGTTCCGTCCGCGGCTCACGCAACGGGGCAGAAGTAGGCCAACGCAGTCCCCCTTTACGAAGAATTCCTTGGTAGAGCGTTTGGGGTACTGAGGAGGCCCGCTCACTCCGAATCCCCATTGAGCTTGCATAACCCGGCCATGAACTAGGCGGTTGCGGTCCAGTTAACACTACGGTCCTCAATATATTCCCGACTGCAGCACATTTCATTTATAATTTCACCCAGTCTTATCCATGGGTTCTCTCGAAACCACATGCTGATGTCTTACAAATCACCTGGCACTTGGGGGAACTCCCTTGTGCTCACAAAATTCTTACCAAATCTATTACTCAAAACCCCTCCAACCAGTCCGCCTCCAAAATATCGCTGGTTCTTTAACTAATGACCCGATCTCCACCCAGCACCAAGATAATAAAACATACCAATTCTATAAAGCTATGTAAAGTACCTTCCACCCACTCCAACACTACTCCAGTTTACCAACAACACTCAGGATGGAAAATCAACATTCCCACATCCCTGTTATTCCTCTGAACTTTCAACTTCCAGTTGTGACCCCTTGTTGCTGTATTCCATCTTTGAAACATTCTGTTCACCTTGTCAACTCCTCTAAGTACATTTATACGTCGTTATCAAGTCCCCCCACAACTCACTGTCCTCCAGAGTCGTCAGTTATGAGTTTCCATAACCACTCCTCATAAGTACATACCCTTTTTGCTCTTGGAAGCTGATTATAGTTACAAACCTTTGCACTCTCTCTAATTCTCTATATGCTGATAAGGGTTGAGGTTTCAACAGGAGCAGCATACTCAGGTATAGCCTAAGTCACATCGGTGAACATAGTTAGGTTGTCAGGCGCCCATATGCTGCAGCAGTTATTGGCTGTAATGTGGCCTCGAGCGTGAGCTGAGGTATGATTCTCACTCAGAAGCTTCCCTTGGGTTAGGTTTTGTAGCCTTTTGGTCCCCAGGCCTCCACGATCCTTCTTTGGAATGTGTTATATGTGCGTGTGAATTTTGTGTGTGCACGTGTGTGTACTCACCTAGTTGTACTTCACCTACTTTGTGTTTGCCAGGTGGTCGAATTCCATAGTTCCTGCCCAGCCTCTCACTGGCTCTACTGGGTCCACTCTAACCACACCATGACTTTATCATACCTCTACTTAAAGCATATGAAAGGATCCTGCCACCACACAATCGCTTCCCAAACTATTCCACTTCTTAGACTACACTTATGCTGAAGAAAAACTATCTACAACCCTGAGAATCACCTGTGACCTTCAATTTCCAGCTGTGACCCCATGATATAGCAGGTTTCGCAATCTCTAGAACATTCTGTCTCTGTCCCCTTGCCAATTCCACTCAGGTTTAAATATGCGTAATTCTATATCCCAACCCCCCTATCTCTCCTTGTCCCTCCACTGACGTCAGTTTGGATTTCCACTAACCTCGTCTCGAAGGACAGCTCCTTAGCTCTGGGACTAGTCCCTTGTTGCAAAACCTTTGCACTTTCTCTAGTATCTTACGTTCTTTGCATATATAAAAATATGTGTTTGTGTGTGTGTGTGTATGTGTGTGTGTGTGTGGTGTGAGTGTGTGTTTGTGTTTGTGTGTGTGTGTGTTGCAATGAGGTACTAGAAGGTGGCAGGGTGCAGGTAGTGGTACTGGATTGGTAATGGTAGTGTGCATGGTGTAGTATTGCGGTGTGACAGTTGCAGGTTCTGTAACTAGGGTGTGTGGCAGTGTGCAGGTTGTAGTACTGGGTGTGGCAGTGCCATTTTGTGTGGTACGGGGTGTGGAAGTTGCAGGTTGTGGCACCGGGGTGTGGCAGTGTGCAGGTTTGGGTACAAGGTGTGGCAGCGTGCAGGTTTGGTAGTGGATGAGGCACTGGTGCAGGTAGTGGGTACTGGGGTTATTTTGTTTGGGGGGGGGGGCGGCATTCTGTATGTTGTGGTGCCAGAGTGTGGTCAGTGTGCCGGTTTCGTGGTACTGAGGTGTGTCAATGTGCAGGTTTGTGGACTCTGGTGTTTGGGGGGGGGGCCCCCCAAGTGTGCAGGTTGTGTACTGGGGTGTGGCAGTGTTTCAGGTTGTGTACACGGGTGTGGCAGTGTCAGGTTTTGTACAGTGGTGTGGCAGTGTCAGGTTTGTGGTACTTGGGATGTGGCAGAGTGCAGGTTTGGTACACGGGTGTGCAGTGTGCAGGTTTTCGTAACTGGGGTGTGGCAGTGTGTCAGGTTTTTCGTATGGGGTGTGGAATGCAAGTTGTAGAATGGGGTGTTGACAGTGTGCAGGTTGTGTTACTGGAGTGTGGCAGTGTGCATGTTTGTGCTGCCCAATGTTGTGGCAGTGTGCAGGTTTGTGTACTGGGTGTGAAAATGTGCAGGTTCTGGTACTGGGGAGTGGCAGTGTTGTCAGGTTGATGTACTGGGGTATGGCAGTGTGCATGTTGTGTACTGAAGTGTGGCAGTGCGCAGATTTGAGGTACGGGTATGGAATAGAATGCAGGTTGATGGTATCGGGGTTTGGTAGTGTGCAGATTGTGGTGCCCAAAGTTGTAGCAGTGTGCAGTTTGTGGTATTGAGGTGTGGCAGTGTGCAGAATGTGGTACTGGGGATGGCAGATGTGCGGTTGTGAGTATTGGGTGTGGCAGTGGTGCAGGTTTAGTGGTACTGGGGTGTGTCAGAGTGCATGTTGTGATACAGCGGTGTGGCAGCGAGCAGGTTGAGGTACTGGGGTGTGGCAAGTGAGAAGAATGTGGTAGCCAAAAGTGCAGTGCATGTTTGTTGTGCCAAGTGTGGCAGTGAGCAGGTTGTGGTACTGGGGGAGTGACAATTTGCAGGTTGTGGTACTGGTGTGCTGCAGTGTGAAGATTGTGTACTGGTGTGTGGCAGTGTGCAGTTTGTGGAACTGGGGTGTGACAGTGTGCATTTTGTGGTACCAGGGTGTGGCGGTGTCAGTTGTGGTACTCCTGGGTGCGGAAGTTTGCAGGTTTGTGGTACTTGGGGTGTTGCAGTGTGCAGGTTGTGGTACTGGGGGTGTGGCAGTGAGCGAAGTTGTGGTGCACTGGTGTGGCAGTGGTGCAGGTTTGTAAGTACTGGGTGTGTGGCAGTGTTGCATGTTGTGGTGCCCCAGAATGTGGCAGTGTTGCAGGTTGTGGTACTGATGTGGAAATGTGCAGGTAGGGTACTGTGGTGTTGCAGTTTGCAGGTATGTGGTACGGGGTGTTGCAGTGTGTCAAGTTTTGACTGTGGTGTGGCAGTGTGCAGTTGTTTAACTGTGGATTTTGCAGTGTCAGTTGTGGTACTGGGGTGTGGCAGTGTGCAGGTTGTGTGGTACATTGGGTGTGGCAGTGTGCGGGTTGTGGTACTGGTGGTGTGGCAGTGTGCACATTGTGGTGTCAGAGTGTGTCAGTGTGCCGGTTGTGGTAACTGGGGTTTAGCAATGTGCAGGTTTGTGGACTGGGGTGGCAGTGTGCAGGTTGTTGGTACTTGGGTGTGGCATGTGCATGTGTGTGCAAAAGTGTGGCAGTGTGCAGGTTGTTGAGTACTGGGGGTGTGGCAGTGGTGCAATGTTGTGGGGCCAAATGTGGCAGTGTGCAGTTGTGGTACGGGTGTTGCAATAGTGCTGTTGTGGTGCCAAAGTGTGGCAGGAGGCCTGTTGGGTACTGGGGTGTGCAATGGGCAGGTTGTGGTACTGGGGTGCGGTAGTGTGCAGCTGTGGTACTGGGGTGTGGCAGTGTGCATGTTTGTGGTGCTAAATGTGGCAGTGAGCAGGTTGTGGTACTGGGTGTGGCAATGTGGCAGGTTGTGTGACTGTGGGTGCGGTAGTTGCAGGCTGTGTACTGGGGAGTGGCAGTGTTTGCAGGTTGGGTACTGGGGTGTGCAGTGTTGCAGGTTGTGGTACTGGGTGTTGCAGTTTGCAGGCTGTGTACTGGGTGTGGCAGTTGCGGTTGTGGTACTGGGAGTGTGCAGTGTGGCAGTTGTGGTGCTGGGGTGTGGCAGTGTGCAGATTGTAGTGCCATAGCGTGGCAGTCCTGCAGGTGGGTACTACTGGGGTTGGGTGGCTGTGTGCATGTTGTGGAACTCTGGTGTGTGCCCAATGTGCAGGTTTTGGTACAGGGATGTGCAGTGTGCAGGTGTTTGTTGCTGGGGGTGGCAGTGTGCAGATTGTGGTGGCCATAGCGTGGCAGTCTGCAGGTGGGTGTGTACTGGGTGTGTGCAGAGGTGCAGTTGTGGTACTGGGTTGGTGGCAATTTGCCAGGTTAAGGTACTGGGATGTGGCATGTGCATTGTGGTGCGGGGGTGTTGCAGTGTGCAGATGTGTGCAATAGCGTGGGAAATCTGCAAGGTTGTGGTACTGGGGTTGGTGGCAGTGTGCAGTTGTGTGTACTGGTGTGGCAATGTTCAGGTTGTGGTAACTGGAAAGTGGGCCAGTGTGCAGGTTGTGGTGTTGGGGTTGTGCAGTGTCAGATTGTGGTGCCATACGTGGAAGTCTGCAGTTGTGTACTGGGGTGTGGCAGTGTCAGGTTTGTGGTGCCATAGTTGGGCAGTGTGAATGTTGTGGTACCACGGGTTGTGGCAGTGTGCAGGTTGTGTACTTGGGGTGTGGCAAGTGTGCAGGTTTGGTCCTCTGGTGTGACAGTGTGCAGTGAAGTAGTACTGGGGTGTGACAGTGAGCAGGTTGTGTACTGGGGTGTGGCAGAGTGCAGGTTGTGTTACTTGGGTGAGGCAGTGTGCATGTTGTTTTTACTGAGGTTGTGGCAGGAGCAGGTTGTGTTACTTGTGGTGTTGCTGTGTGTGGCAGGTTGTGGTACACGGTGTGTTGGCAGTGTGCATGTTGTGGTGCAGAGTGTGGCAGTGTGCAGCTTATGCGGTGTAACGGGTGTAGCAGAGTGCAGGTTGTGGTAACTGGGGATTTGGGAGTGTGCACATTGTGGTACAGGGGGTGTGGGCTGTGGCAGTAGTAGTACATTGGTGTGGCAGTGTGCATGTTGTATGTACCCAAGTGTGGCAGTGTGCAGGGTTGTGGAATTGGGGTGTGGCAATGGTAGTTGTGGTTCAGGGAAGTGGCAATGTGCAAGGTTGTGGTACTGGGTGCGGCAGTTGCCAAAGGGTTGTGGAAATGGTGTTTGTGGCATCGTGCAGTTGTAGCACTGGGGTTGTGGCAGTGCGCAGGTTGTGGTACTGGGATGTGGCTGTGTGCAGGTTGTGGTACGGGGAATGGCAGTGTGCAGAAAGTGGTGCCAGAGGTGGCCGTGCTCAGGTTGTGGTACCGGGGTGGGTCAGTGTGCAGTTATGGTACTGGGGTGTGGCAGTGTGCAGGTTGTGATACTGGGGTGAGGAAATGTAGCAGGTTTATGGTACGGGTTGTGTCAGTGTGAAGATTGTGGTGCCCAGTGTTTGGCAGTGTGCATGTATGTGGCGCTGGCGTGTGTCAGTGAGCATGTTGTGGGGCAAAGCGCGTCATGTGCAGGTTGTGGAACTGGGGTGTGGCAAATTGCAGTATATGGTACAGGGTTAGCGTGCAAAAAGTGTGCGCTTGGGTATTGGGGTGGTGTAGTGTGCAGATGTGGTACTGGGTTTATGGCAGTGTGCAGTGTTGTTGGTACTGGGGTGTGGCAGTGTTCTTTGTGGTGCTGGGTGTGGCAGTGTAGAGATTGTTGTGCCCGACGTTGCAGTCTGCAGGTTGTTTACTGGGGTGAGACAGTGTGAAGGTTGTTGACTGTAGTGGGTTGGCAGTGTTAAGGTTATGAGGTTACTTATTGTTATGTGACAATGGCAGTTGTGTACTGTGTGAGGCAGAGTGAAGTGTTTGTTAACTGGTTGTGCAATATGCCACGTTGTGGTACAGGGGTGTGGCAGTGTGAAGGTTGTGTACTGGGTTTGTGACGCTGTCAGGTTGTGTACTGGTGTGCGTCAGTGTGCAGGTTTGAAGTACGTGGTGTGGCAGTGTGCAAGTTTGTTGTATCTGGGGTAGAAAAGAGTTCAAGTTGAGGTACTGGGGTGTGGTGTAGTGTGCTCAGGTTGTGGTACTGGGGTGTGGAGTGTGCAGGTTGTGGTACTGTGTTGTGGAGTAATGCAGGGGTGTGGCACTGAGGTGTGGCAGTGTGGAAGGTTGTGTTCTGGTGTATGGCAGTTTGCAGGTTGTGGTGCCAGTGTGTTTTGCAGTGCGCAGTTATGTGTCCTGTGTTGTGGCAGGTGCAGGTTGTTGTACTGGGGTGTGGGAGTGTGCAGGTTGTTGTACTGGGGTGTGCAATTGTGCAGGTTTGTGGTACTGCGGAGTGCGGTGTGCAGATTTTGGTGCTAATATGCCAGTGTGGTGGCAAGTGTGCATGTTGTGTACTGGTTGTGGCATTTGTGCATGTATTGGTGCCAAAGTGTGTCAGTGTGGCAGGATGTGGCACTGATTGTGACAATTGCATTTAGTGGTACTGGGGTGCGAGCAGTGTGCAGGTTTTTGTACTTGGTTTGGTATGTGTGGGTTTGTTGATTACAGTGGGGTTTGGAAGTGTGCAGTTGTAGTACTGGGGTGTGGCAGTGTGCAGATGTGGTACTGGGGTGTGGGAGTGTTCACGAAGTGGTAACTGGGTTGATGACAGTGTGCAGTTGTGGTACTGGGGTGTGGCGGTGTGAAGAATTGGTGTTGCCAGTGTGCGGCAGTGTGCAAGTTGGGTAACTGGGGGTGTGACAGTGTTCAGGTTGTGGACAGGCGCGGCAGTGCAGGTTGTCGTACTGGGTTGGCAATGTGCAGGTTGTCGTACTGGGGTGTGGAAGTGGCAAGTTTGTGGTTCTGGGTGTGGCAGTGTGCCGGTTGTAGTACTGGGGGTGTGGCAGTGTCCAGTTTGTGTACAGGGTGTGGGAGTGTGCAGATGTGGTACTGGGTGTGACAGTGTTCAGGTTGTGGAACAAGGGCCGGCAGTGGCAGGTTGTAGTACTGTTGTGTGGCAATGGTGGAAGGTTGACTCCGTACGGGGTGTGGAAGTGGCAATTTGGTGGTTCTGGGGTGGCAGAGTCAGGTTTTAGTAACTGCGGTGTGGGCAGTGTCCAGGTGTGGTACTACTGGGGGTGTGGGAGTAGTGCAGGTTGTAGGTACAGGGTGTGACATAGTGCAGGTTGTGGTACTGGGGTGTGTCATTGATGCAGGTTGTGGTACTGGGGTGTGGCCACTGGGCAGTTGGGTGGCCATAGTGGTGGCAGGGGAGCATGTTTTGGTACTGGGGAGTGGCAGAGGGTGCAGGTTTTGGTACTGGGGGTTGCAGTGTGTAGACTGTTGTGCCTGAGTTGTGGCAGTGTGCAGGTTGTGGTTTCTGGGTTTGGCAGTGTGGCATTTTGTGGTAACTGGGTGTGCAGTGTGATAGTTGTGTACTGGGGTGTGGCAGTGTGTAGGTTGTTTATCTGGGGTGTTCAGTGTGCAGGTTTGGTACTGGTGTGTGACAGTGGTGCAGGTGTATACTGGGGTGTGGGAGTGTGCCAGGTTGTTGTACTTGGATTGCAGTATGCAGGTTGTGGTAACTTAGGGTGTGGCAGTGTGCAAGGTTGTGGTACTGGGGTGTGGCAGTGTGCATGTTGTTGTGCCATAATGTGTTGTCAGTGTGCAGGTTGTGGTACTGGGTGTGGCAATGGCATTTGTAGTACTGGGAGGTGGCAGTGTGCAGGTTGTGGTACCAGTTTGCATTGTGCAGGTTTGGTACTGAGTGTACAGTGTGCAGGTATGTAGTACAGGGGAGTGGCTGTTTGCCAGGTTAGGTCTACTGGGGTGTGGAAGTGTGCAGGTTTGTGGTGCGTGTGGGCAAGTGTGCAAGTTGTGGTGCCGTGTGCAGTGTGCATGGTTGTGGTGCTGGTGTGTGGCAGTGTGCAGGTTTGTGGTACTGGAGTGTTCAATATGCAGGTTGTTGGTACTGGGGTGTTGCAAGTTTGCAGGGGCTGTGGTACTGGTAGTGGCCGTGGTGCAAGTTGTGGTACTGGGGTGTGGCAGTGTGCAGTTGTGTTACTGGGTTTGGCATGTGCAGATTGTGGTGCCAGAGTGTGGCAGTGTGCAGGTTGTGGTACTTGGGGTGTGGCAGTGTGCAGGTTGTGGGTACTGGGGTGTGCAGCGTGGCAGGTTGTGGTGCCAGATTGTGGCATTGTGCATGTTGGGTACTGGGGTGTTACAATGATGTGCAGTTTTAGTACTGGGGTGTGACAGAAGTGTGCAGGTGGTACTGGGTGGTTGCAGTTGATCAGGTTGTGGTACTCCTGGTGTGCAATGTGCGTTGTGTACTGGGTGGGCAGTTTTATCAGTTGTGGTCCGTCGGGTGTGGCAGTGTGCATGTAGTATACTGGGGTGTGGCAGATGTGCATGTATGTGGTACTGGGGTGTGGACATTGGCAGAGGTATGTGGTGCCAGAGTGTGGCAGTGTGTAGGTTGAGTGGTACTGGGGTGAGGCAGTGTGCAGTTTGTTTGTTTCTGTGCGTGGCAGTGTGCAGGTTAGTGGTCCCTCTGTGTGGCTGTGTGCAGGTAGTAGTACTGGGTGTGGCAGTGTGCAGGTTGTGGTAATGGGTGTGGCAGTGTGCAGGTTTGAGGAAACTGGACAAGATCTCCCCCAAGTGCCAGATTAACCAGGCTGTGATGATTGTTGCAGTCAACAGCCTGGTTGATCAAGTAAGAACAAGACAAGCCTAGTCCAAGGGCCAGGCACCGACCAATAGAAAAAACTCGAAACACAATATAAAGAAAGGTATGTGAAATGTACGGGAAAGCGCTACTTCCGTATGGGTCACTGAGACAGATTTGAAAAGAGAGGATCCTGATATTAGTCAAAGGGAAGGTTAGCACCCAATACCTTGGAACAAGAGTCCTCACCGATTAAAGCGCCACCCCTGAGGTGGAAAATCACAGTGTAGAGCCTCAGCTGGAATGTTTTAATTTACTTTACACGAAGAGGATTCACTCTGAGGTTATTGCCGGTATATTTATAACACTGATAGAAACGAGAACTAGTGGACAGACTTAAATGGACCATGTTTAAGAGGAATTTATGACGTGGCTCGGTGGGAAAACAAGACGAGATCCCAACAGCGAACATTTCTGTATCTGTTTATATTCGGAACTTACATCCAGACTTCAGTTATCAGAATATTTGGCCCTGAGATAAATGGGAGAATTAGTCTTGTAAACTATACAGAGTTACAACGCCTGTCCGTGACTAAACCCGGTGTTGATATCCTCATTCTTGATGGACTGAACACATCGACTCAATGTTGGATTGGGACTGATACCTTATTTCTCCTCCTGTCTTCAAGTATTCTTCTACGTATGACAGATTCAGCCAACTGTGTGGGCGAAACGTTTCTCAATAAAGATACCCAAGAGTTGCACATGTGCTAATTTATCAACATTTCGTCTCTGAACCACCATCTACCAAACTTCTCTAAAGAAAAGATGCCCGTACAGATAAGCTGATAATGAACCAACGGTTCAAGATGTTAAAGAATCTTAACAGTGTTGTCGACAGTACACTAGTAGTAACAGACTTCAGCTCTACTGAAGGAAGCTAGAACTTCAAAAGCTACTGACCCTGTTCGGAGCCCATGGACAACGTCTCCATCTCCTAAACGTGGTCTACCAGCGGCTGCAAACAGCTCTCATTACTCCATGAGTTATGAGTATAAACGAGGAATTTATAGCTCGTTTTTGTTCCATTCATATTACATCTCATTATGGAAGACACTGCAGACGTTCACTTTCACTGTGTATGTTCCCCACCTTATAGCAGTCACTAATAATCTGTAGAAATTTTGGAGTGTCCAACATGTGGTCTATGTAAAACGTGAACAATAAGAAACTACCAGGCGTTCCCACAACAAACCTACAGTAAATATCCGTAATAACTACCGCACACACAGTATAATCCGTAATACTACTGCCACTCAACAGTATAAATCCGTAATACTACTGCCACACACAGTATAATCCGTAAAACCTACTGCCAAACACAGTATAATCCGTAAAACTACGTGCCAAACACGTATACATTCCATAATACTACTGCCGACACACAGTATAATCCGTAATACTACCTGCCACACACAGATAATCCGTAATACTACAGCCACACACATATTAATCCGTAATACTATCTGCACACACAGTATAATCCGTAATACTACTGCCACACACAGTATAATCCGTAATACTACTGCCACACACAGTATAATCCGTAATACTACTGCCACACACAGTATAATCCGTAATACTACTGCCACACACATTATAATCCGGAAATACTACGCCACACACAGTATAATCCGTAATACTAACTGCCACACACAGTAATAATCACCGTAATACTACTGCCACACACAGTATAATCCGTAATACTACTGCCACACACAGTATAATCCGTAATACTACTGCCACACACAGTATAATCCGTAATACTACTGCCACATCACAGTATAAACCGGTAAAACTTCTGCCACACACAGTATAATCCGTAATACTACTGCCACACACAGTATAATCCGTAATACTACTGCCACACACAGTATAATCCATAATACTACTGCCACACACAGTAAAAACCTTATACTAACTGCCCCACACAGTATAATCCAATACTACTGGCCACACACAGATAAACCATAATACTACTGCCAACACAGTATAATCCCGTAATACTAACTGCCACATCCACAGTAAATACCATAATACTACTTCTCAACCAGTAAATCCATAATATACTACTGCCACACACAGTATATATCCATAATGACTACCTGCCACACACAGTATAATCCTTAATACTACTGCCACACACAGTATAATCCATAATACTACTGCCAATAAAAAGGGACACACAGTATAATCACGTAAACTACTGCCGGGGGTGGCAGTGTCCAGGCTGTGGTACTGTGGTGTAGCAGTGTGCAGGTTGTGGTACTGGGGTGTGGCAGTGTGCAGGTTGTAGTACTGGGGTGTGGCAGTGTGCAGGTTGCGGTGCCATAGTGTGACAGTTTGGAAGTTGTGGTTTTGGGCTATTCCAGTACTCACCTAATTCACCTAATTGCACTCGCCTAATTGTGGTTGCAGGGGCCGATACTCAACTCCTGGCCACGCATCTTCACTGATCGCTACTAGGTCCTCTCTCTCCCTGCTCCATAAGCTTTATCATACCTCGTGTTAAAACTATGTATGGTTCCTGCCCCCACTACATCACTTGCTAGACCATTCCACTTCCTGACCACTCTATGACTGAAGAAATACTTCCTAACATCCCTTTGACTCATCTGAGTTTTCAACTTTCAAGTGTGTTTCCTGGTTTCTGTGTCTCCTCTCTGTCCACCTTGTCTATTGCACGCAGAATTTTGTATGTCGCTATCGTGTCTCCCCTAACCCTCCTGTCCTCCAGTGTCGTTACTCCGATTTCCCTAAGCCTTTCTTAGTAGGACATACCCTTCATCCCATTTTCTCTAATTTCTTGACATGCTTGACCCAGTGTGGGTTCCAAACTGGTGCTGCATACTCCGGTATGGGCCTGACGTACACAGTGTACAGTGTCTTGAACGATTCCTTACTAAGGTATCGGAACGCTATTCTCAGGTTTGCCAGGCGCCCATATGCTGCAGCAGTTATCTGGTTGATGTGTGCTCCCGGAGACATGCTCGGTGGTATGGCCACCCCAAGATCTTTCTTCTCGAGCGAGGTTTGCAGACTTTGGCCACCTAGCCTATACTCTGTCTGCGGTCTTCTTTGCCCTTCCCTTATCTTCATAACTTTACATTGGGAGGGGTTAAATTCGAGGAGCCTGACCCCTGTGGGACCCCGCTCGTCACAGGTGCCCACTGTGTTACCTCATCACGTAGCATGACTCGCTGTTGCCTCCCTGTCAGGTGTTCTCTGATTCATCGCAGTGCCCTTCCTGTTATACGCGCCTAATCCTCCAGCCTCTGCGCTAATCTCTTGTGAGGAACTGTGTCAAAGGCCTTCTTGCAGTCCAAAAAAATGCAATCAAACCACCCCTCTCTCTTGTGTCTTACTTCTGTTACTTAATCATAAAACTCCAGAAGGTTTGTGACACAGGATTTGCCTTCCATGAATCCGTACTGGTTGTCGTTTATACTCTTGTTCCGTTCCAGGTGCTCCACCACTCTCCTCCTGATAATCTTCTCCATAACTTTGCATACTATACACGTCAGTGACACAGGTCTGTAGTTTGGTGCCTCTTTCCTGTCCCCTTTTTTAAAAGTGAGAACTACATTTGCCGTCTTCCATATAACAGGTAGTTGCAGAGTTTCAAGGGATGTGGCAATATAAACACAAATGCAGTATAATGTGATCCTTTATTGACTACGTTTCGCTCACACAGTGGGCTTTTTCAAGGGATGTGTTGAAGATTGTGGTTAGTGGCACACACACAATTTCTGCTCCCACTTCCTGTCCCATTGCCTTTGGTGTGCAGGTGGGGTGCTAGTGTTTGGCAGTGTGCAGGTTGTGGTGTGGGCGGGGGGGGGAGGTTGGGGCATGTGCAGGTTTTTGGTGCTAGAGTGTGGCAATGTGCGGGTTTTGGGGTGCTAGATGTGGCAGTGTGCGGTTTGGTGCTAGAGTGTGGCCAGTGTGGGGTTTGTGGTGCAGAGTGTGGCGTGTGCGGGTTGTGGTGCTGAGTGTGGCAATGTGGGTTGTGGTGTAGGTGTGACAGTGTGCAGGTTGTGGGTAGAGTGGGGCAGGTGCAGGTTGGGGTGCTAGAGTGTGGCAGTGTGCAGGTTGTGGTGCTAGAGTGGGCAGTGTGCGGGGTTGGGGTGCTGGAGTGGGAAATGTGCGGTTGTGGTGCTGAGTGTGACAGTGTGCAGGTTGTGGTGTAGAGTTGGGGCAGTGTGCAGGTTTGGGTGCTAGAGTGTGGCAGTGTGCAGGTTGTGGTGCTAGAGTTGGCATGTGGGGTTTGGTGCTAGGTGTGGTATGTCGGGTTGTGGTGTAGAGTGTGGCAGTGGCAGTTGTGGTGCTGAGTGGGGGCAGTGTGCAGGTTGTGGTGCTAGGTGGGGAAATGTGCGGTTGTGGTGCTAGGTGTGGTAGTGTGCGGGTTTTGGGGTGCTAGAGTGTGGCAGTGTGCAGTTGTGGCGTAGGTGTGGGAGAGTGCAGGTTGTGGTGTAGAGTGTGAGGAGTAGGTTGTGGTGCTAGAGTGTGGGATGTGCAGGTTTGGTGCTAGGTTGGGATTTGCGGTTGTGGTGCAAGGTGGGAGAGTGCAGGTTGTGGTGCAGATGTGGGGAGTGGAGGTTGTGGTGCAGAGGGGGGGGGTGTGTAGGTTGTGGTGCTAAGGTGGGAGTGTGCAGGTTGTGGTGTAGAGTGGGGGGGTGTGTAGGTTGTGGTCAGTGTGTGGGAGTGTGTGGGGTTGTGGTGCTGAGTGTGGGAGGGTGTGGGGGTTGGGGTGCAGAGTGTGGGAGTGTTAGGTTTGGTGTGGGTTTGGGGGAGAGTCAGGTTGTGGTGCTAGAGTGTGGAGTGTGCAGGGGGGGGCAGTGTGGGAGTGTGTAGGTTTTTGGTGTAGGTGTGGGGTGTGCGGTTTGGTGCTAGAGGGGGAGTAGCGGGTTGTGGTCAGGTGTGGGAGAGTGGGTTGTGGTCCCTAGATGTGGGAGTATCAGGTTGTGGTGTTTAGAGTGGGGGAGAGTGCGGGTTTGTGGTGCTAGAGTGGGGGGAGGTGCAGGTTGTGGTGCTAGAGTGTGGGAGTTTTTAGGTTGTGGTGTAGAGTGTGGGAGGTGTAGGTTGGGTGCTAGAGTGTGGGAGGTGCAGGTTGTGGTGCAAGTGGGGGTGTGCGGGTTTTGTGGTGCTAGAGGTGGGGTGTGTGGGTTGTGGTGCTAGTGGTGGCAGTGTGCAGGTTTGTGGGTAGAGTGTGGGAGTGGCAGGTTGGTGCAGAGTGTGGGGTGTGTGGGGTTTGGTGCTAGGTGTGGGAGTGTGTGGGTTTGGGGTTGCTAGGTGGGGGAGTGGTGGTTGTGGTGCTAAAAGGTGGGGATTTGTTGGTTGTGGTGCTAGAGTTGGGAGTGTGTAGGTTGTGGTGTATGTTGGGGAGTGCGGGGTTGTGGTGCTGAGTGGGGGTGTGTGGGTTTTGGGTGCTAGTGTGGGGATGTGTGGTTGTGGTGCTAGTGTGTGGGGAGTGCGGGTTTGTGGTTAGAGTGGGGGTGTGTAGGTTGTGGTGCTAGTGTGGGGGAGTGTGTAGGTTGTGGTGCAGTGTGGGGGGGGTGCGGGTTTGGGGGTGCTAGGTGGGGATTTTGGTGGTTGGGTGCTAGGTGTGGCAGTCTTTGTGTGGTGTACTCACCTAGTTGTACTCCTGTTGAATTTGAAAGGGTCGAGTCCTAGCTCTGGCTCCACATTTTCACTGGTCGCTACTAATCATCCCCCGAACCCTGGCTTTGTCATACCTCTGTTTAAAGCTCTGTATGGATCCAGCCTCCACTACTCGCTTCCCAAAAATATTTCCCTTCTACGACTATGTGGTGAAGAAGTTTTTTCCTAACATCCCTGTGATTCTCTGGTCTTTAATTTCAACGTGCCCCCTTGTTGCTGTGTCCCATCTCTGGAACATCCTGTCTTTGTCCACCTTGTCAATTCCTTCATTATTTTGTATGTCGTTATCATGTCCCCCCTGTCTCTCCTGTCCTTCAGTGTCGTCAGATCCATTTTCCTTAACCTCTCCTCGTAGGACATACCCCTTAGCTCTGGGACTGTGTGTGTGTGTCTGTGTGTGTGTGCGCGCGCGCGCGTGTGTGTGTGTGTGCGTGTGTGTGTGTATGTGTGCGTGTTCTGTATGTATGTGTGTATTGTGTGTGTATGAGTGTGTGTGCATATGTATCCGTTCATTAGGTATTCCTTAAGCCACTGTTGGACTTCATCTGCTCTCCCTGCATGCTATTATTTGAGAATCAATCTCTGGTAAGAACATAAGAACATAAGAAAGGAGGAACACTGCAGGAGGCCTGCTGGCCCATACTAGGCAGGTCCTTTACAATTCATCCCACTAACAAAACATTTGCCCAACCCAATTTTCAATGCCACCCAAGAAATAAGCTCTGGTATGAAAGTCCCACTCAAATCCAAACCCCCTCCCACTCATGTACTTATCCAAACTAATTTAAAAAATACCCAAAGTCCTAGCCTCAAAAACCCCAAAACTAGGTAGACTGTTCCATCATCAACTACCCTTTTTCCCAAAACCCAATACTTTCCTATGTCCTTTCTAAATCTAAAACTTATCTAATTTAAATCCATTACTGCGGGTCTCTCTTGGAGAGACACCCTCAAGACCTTATTAATATCCCCTTTATTAAACCTATCTTCCACTTATACACTTCGATCAGGTCTCCCCTCATTCTGTCTAACCAAGTGAATGTAACTTAAGAGTCTTCAATCTTTCTTCATAAGGAGATTTCTGATGCTATGTATTAATTTAGTCATCTACGCTGAATGTTTTCTAACGAATTTATGTCCTTTTGTAATACGGAGACCCGAACTGAGCTGCATAATCTAGGTGAGGCCTTACTAATGATGTATTTAAAACTTTCAGTTATGACCTCTGGACTTCTGTTGCTTACACCTTCTTGGATATAAATCCCGTAATTATTTGCCTTATTACGTACGCTTAGGCATTGCTGTCTTGGTTTAAGGTTGCTGCTCACCATAACCCCAAGTCCTTTTCGCAATCTGTATGGCTAAGTTCTACTCATTTAACTTATAAGTACTAGGGTTTTTGGGCACTCCCAAGCTTCAGAAACCCTTGCATTTATCTACATTGAACTGCATCTGCCACTTTTCTGACCCAAAAATAGAGTTTGTTTAAATCCTCCTGAAGTTTCATAACATCTACGTTTGAATCAATTATCCTACCCATCTTTGTGTCATCGGCGAATTTGCTCATATCACTAGTAATTCCCTCATCAAGATCATTGATATATATTATAAAAAACAACGGGCCCAGACTGATCCCTGTGGAACGCCTCTTGTTCAGATCCTCACTCGGATTTAACCCCATTTATGGACCCTCTCTGATTCCTGTCAGTGAGGCATGACTCGATCCCCCGAGAGCACTTTTCCCCCCAATGCCATGAGCTGCCACTTTCTTTAACAGTCTATGTGCGGAACTCTATCAAAAGCCTTACTAAAATCTAAGTAAATAATATCAAATTTTTTATTGTGGTCAACAGCCTCAAAAGCTTTACTGAAAAAGTTAATAAATTAGTTAGACAAGACCGGCCCCTTGTGAATCCATGCTGAGTATCATTAATCAAGCTATGCTTATCGAGATGGCTTCTTATAATCTCAGCTATAATTGACTCTAGTAATTTGCCTACAATTTAGGTCAGGCTTATTGGGCGGTAATTTGACGGTAACGACTTGTTCCCCTGTTTTAAAAATAGGAGTTACATTAGCCATTTTCCCACATATCAGACACTACACCTGTTTGAAGAGATAAATTAAAATATTAGTTAATGGTTCACAGAGTTCCATTTTGCATTCCTTAAAAACCCTTGAAAAAACTCATCAGGACCGGCGACTTATTTGCTTCAGTCTGTCTATCTGCCTCACAACCATCTCATAGTGACTGTGATGTTACATAATTTATCTTCTTCTAGCCCACTGTAAAAATTAATTACTGGAATATTGGTTTGTGTCTTCCTGTGTAAAAATGAGAGAAATTTAAATTTTTTAAAATCAAGCACATTTCATTCTCTTTGTCAGTAAGGTGCCCATAGTTATTTTTAAGGGGACCTATCTTATCTCTAACTTTTGTTCTATAGACCTGGAAAAAACTTTTTGGGTTAGTTTTAGAATCCCTAGCAACTTTAATTTCATAGTCCCTTTTAGCTTTTCTTATCCCCTTTTTAATGTCCCTCTTAATGTCAATATACTGATTCATAAGATGACCCTCACCCTCACCTATAAATTCCTTTCTTATGCCCTAGTAGATATTTGAGCCTATTATTCATCCATTTTGGGTCATTTCTATTTGATCTAATTTCTTTATATGGGATAAACGCTCTTTGAGCAGCATGTATAGTGTTCAGAAAACTGTCATATTGATAGCTCTCTTCGTTACCCCAGTCAACAGATGATAAGTGTTCTCTAAGCCCATCGTAATCTGCTAAGCGAAAATCTGGGACTGTTACTGAGTTATCGCTACTATCGTACTTCCATTCAATGCTAAATGTAATTGATTTGTGGTCACTATCACCAGTTCCTCTGAAATTTCTAAATTATAACAAGGGATTCATTGTTTGCCATAACTAAGTCAAGTAGGTTATTTCCCCTTGTAGGTTCTGTCACAAACTGCTTCAAAAAACAATCCTGAAATACTTCTAAGAAGTCGTATGATTCTAAATTCCCAGTCAAGAAATTCCAATCAACATGACTAAAGTTAAAGTCTCCTAGAAATTACTACATTATCGTGCCTTGTGGCCTTAACAATTTCCTCCCATAGTAGTTTCCCTTGGTCCCTATCTAAGTTTGGGGGACGGTATATCACTCCTAAAATCAGTTTTTCATGCCCCTCTTAAAATTCTATCCAAACAGACTCTGTATGTGTTACTTCAGACTTAATACCCGTTTTTATGCAACAGTTCAAGCGATCTCGGACATACAATGCCACCCCCCCCCCTCCCAATACTTCTATCTTCTTGGAACAATTTAAAACCCTGAATATGACATTCCGCAGGCATGTCTCGACTTTTTGAATTAAACCACGTCTCAGTTTTAAAGGGAAATACATCAATGTTACCTACACTAGCAACTAATCTCAACTCGTCCATCTTATTCCTAGCACTACGGCAATTAGCATAATAAACATTGAAAGACTGTCCTTTCTCTTTACCCTTCCTGCTCATTTCTATTTTTCTACTAAACCTATTACTGTCCTTATCACCCAAGGTCCCTGGCTTTTCAATATCTATCTCGTTCTTATTATTACTAGTTCCCCCTAGAACTCGTAATATTACTACACTGGGACTTCACTGTTTTCCTGCCAAAACCCATACCACTAACTATTCCTAGTTTAAAGTCCTAACTGCTCCCTCCACTGCAGTTGCCAGTGCTCCACCCCACACCTAGATAAGTGAACCCCATCCCTAGCATACATGTCATTTCTGCCATAGAAGAGGTCCCAGTTGTCGATGAATGTTACCGCATTTTCCTTACAGTATTTGTCCAGCCAGCAATTGACACCAATTGCCCTGGACAACCATTCATTTCCAACTCCCTCCTTGGCAAAATACCACATATGAGAGGGTTCCCACCCTTACTTCTAATTATTTCTATTGCTGACCTATACCTGCTAATCAGGTCCTCACTCCTACGTCTGCCAACATCGTTGCCTCCAGCACTGAGACAGATAATAGGATTGCTCCCATTACCTCTCATGATGTCATCCAGACGGCTAACAATATCCTCCATCCCAGCCCCAGGAAAGCAAACCCTCTGTCTCCTACTCCTGTCCTTCAAGCAGAACGCCCTATCCATATACCTAACTTGGCTATCCCCAACAACAACAATATTCGTACCTTCCTTAATGTCTTTCGTCATGACGTTCCCAGTATTCGACTCACATTCGTCGGATAGCACTGAGAATGTATTAGATGTTTCCACAACAGTTTCCACGGCAGTCTCTTTCTTCTTCATCATTTCTACCTTTCCATTCGTCTTCTTGATCGTCAACTTCTTTCCCTGCTGTCCAGCCACTGACCAGTTTCCCTTCTTGACCTGAGGACTCAAAACAGGAGGACTACTCCGAATCTTTTTGTTTTCCTCGGTCAGTCGCCGAATTTCCATATTTGCCAACCTCAATTCTTCCTTAAGCTGTTGGTAAAGTTGCTCGATGGAGGGCATCTTGCTTCAATTCTAGAGAGCGCGCAAACAGGTCTTCACATAGCCAAGTACACGTCAACACTGCGCAAAAGCCAACTCATTCAGGAGCTACTGCGCAGCACGTCCGCACGGCCCAATAGCGATGCGAACATCAACTGCTAACTCACGAAATCGTAATGACACGATTGCAAACAAACCATTCCACGGATAGAACCCGCGATCAGAGTCTCAAAACTCCAGACCGTCGCTTGGCTAGCTGGTCCAGTGGCTAACGCTACGGTCTGGAGTTTTGAAACTCTCTGATCGCGGGTTCTATCTCCTCCCGTGGTATGGTTTATCAACTACTAACCTTCAGTCCAAGAATATGCAGTCAATCCTTCTTTGTCTTTCTTGCATGATTTCCTTTATTCTGTCATAGAAATCAAGCAGATTAGTGAAAGAAAATTTGCTAGAAAATGGGGAGAGAGAGAGAGAGAGAGAGAGAGACAGAGAGAGAGAGACAGATAGACAGACAGACAGACAGAGACAGAGAGGAGGAGGAAATGAATTAATGCAAGTGAGAGTCAGACTCGGCTAAGGAACAAGGAAAGCGGTTGGATCAGTAGTGGTATTTTGGTTAGAAGGTTAGAAACTGGGATGAAAAGAGGATTGCCGGTTCCTGCATCAGGTTGCTAGTTGCTAGTTCTTGATTCTGTGGTCATCCTGGCGCTGTCGCCTCTTTCCTTACTACTGACTGCCTCTCTGTGTTGTCACTCTTCCCACCTCAGCTTTGCAGCTTCTCACTACTTGTACGTTTCACCTCTATAAACATCACACAGTCCCTTGATCACTTCCCGAGGTTGATTTCCTCTTTATTACCTGATTCGTTATTGCTTCTG
Source organism: Cherax quadricarinatus (assembly GCF_026875155.1). Lineage (NCBI taxonomy): Eukaryota > Metazoa > Arthropoda > Malacostraca > Decapoda > Parastacidae > Cherax > Cherax quadricarinatus. Next base: position 288,788 of record NC_069494.1, on the reverse strand, counting down.
ATTGTAAGATCACTTTTAACTAAGCGACATTGTACTATTATCCAACTCGCTGTAGTGTACATAACTGATTGACGAAAGGCTAAAAGAACCCTATCCAGTACTTCATTTGCTGTCAGAGATCCCAGTGATGTATTGTGGTCACTGAATATGAAACTATAGTGATTGCATACATGTGAATGTATAAGAAAAGGTATACCTGAATTATTCATGTCCCACCTATAAGTACCGGACTTTTGTCAATTATTTAATTTACTAAATAACTCTATAAGCTTAGTATTATACTGAATAAAGCCAGATAAAGAATTATAGAACTTTCTTGCCATATATATATATATATATATATATATATATATATATATATATATATATATATATACACTGATCTCTGGCTGAAGGAGACTCGAACCTACGAACCTTGGAACAAGGTACGCAGTGCTTTACCAATCTACCCAGTGTGGGTAGATTGGTTAAGCACTGCGTACCTTGTTCCAAGGTTCGTAGGTTTGAGTCTCTTTCAGCCAGAGATCAGTGTTTGTGTATATTTCGCCTGCTCTTGAGAATTCCTTGTATATATATATATATATATATATATATATATATATATATATATATATATATATTATATATATATATATGCAATAAGATCACAGTAAACAGGTGATTTCAGAATATGCAAAACAACCACTCTGAAAGAATAGAGAAATTCCAAGCGCTTTCGTGACTACTCACATTATCAAGAATGATTATATATATATATATATAATATATATATATATATATATATATATATATATATATTATATATATATATATATATATATATATATATATATATATATATATGCATGTCAGAAAAGACTAAGTAGACCTGAGTTGGTCTTCACCTGTTGTTATTAACGGGTCTCCTCCCTGAAAAGTGACTCCAAAACGTAAGAGTTAACAAGTCTTCTGTCACTGTTTTTTCACCTCTCCTTTGTTCCTCTCTTACCTTGCTGCTCTGATTATCCACAAAAAAATAATCAAAGAATTTTGCATTTCTGTCGGATGATTCACTGTCCTTTGACACTGTACTATCTTTTATCATAATAACTGAGAGGTTCCACCCCCTTAATCATAACTGAGAGGTTCCACCCCCTTAATCATAACTGAGAGGTTCCACCCCCTTAATCATAACTGAGAGGTTCCACCCCTTAATCATAACTGAGAGGTTCCACCCCCTTAATCATAACTGAGAGGTTCCACCCCTTAATCATAACTGAGAGGTTCCACCCCCTTAATCATAACTGAGAGGTTCCACCCCTTAATCATAACTGAGAGGTTCCACCCCCTTAATCATAACTGAGAGGTTCCACCCCCTTAATCATAAACTGAGAGGTTCCACCCCTTAATCATAACTGAGAGGTTCCACCCCCTTAATCATAACTGAGAGGTTCCACCCCCTTAATCATAACTGAGAGGTTCCACCCCCTTAATCATAACTGAGAGGTTCCACCCCCTTAATCATAACTGAGAGGTTCCACCCCTTAATCATAACTGAAGGTTCCACCCCCTTAATCATAACTGAGAGGTTCCACCCCTTAACATAACTGAGAGGTTCCACCCATTAATCATAACTGAGAGGTTCCACCCCCTTAATCATAACTGAGAGGTCCACCCTTAATCATAACTGAGAGGTTCCACCCCTTAATCATAACTGAGAGGTTCCACCCCTTAATCATACTGAGAGTTCCACCCCTTAATCATAATGAGAGGTTCCACCCCTAATCATAACTGAGAGGTTCCACCCCTTAATCATAACTGAGAGGTTCCACCCCTTAATCATAACTGAGAGGTTCCACCCCCTTAATCATAACTGAGAGGTTCCACCCCCTTAATCATAATGAGAGGTTCCACCCCTTAATCATACTGAGAGTTCCACCCTTAATCATAACTGAGAGTTCCACCCCCTTAATCATAATGAGAGGTTCACCCCTTAATCATAACTGAGAGGTTCCACCCATTAATCATAACTGAGAGGTTCCACCCTTAATCATAACTGAGAGGTTCCCCCCTTAATCATAACTGAGAGGTTCCACCCTTAATCATAACTGAGAGGTTCCACCCCTTAATCATAACTGAGAGGTCCACCCTTAATCATAACTGAGAGGTTCCACCCCCTTAATCATAACTGAGAGGTTCACCCCTTAATCATAACTGAGAGGTTCCACCCCCTTAATCATAACTGAGAGTTCCACCCCTTAATCATAACTGGAGGTCCACCCCTTAATCATAATGAGAGGTTCCACCCCTTAATCATAACTGAGAGGTTCCACCCCTTAATCATAACTGAGAGGTTCCACCCCCTTAATCATAACTGAGAGGTTCCACCCTAATCAAACTGAGAGGTTCCACCCCTTAATCTAACTGAGAGGTTCCACCCCTTAATCATAACTGAGAGGTTCACCCCCTTATATACTGAGAGTTCCACCCCCTTAATCATAACTGAGAGGTTCCACCCCTTAATCATAACTGAAGGTTCACCCCTTATCATAACTGAGAGGTTCCACCCCCTAATATAACTGAGAGGTACCTATCATACTGAGAGTTCCACCCACTAATCATAACTGAGAGGTTCCACCCCCTTAATCAAACTGAGAGGTTCCACCCCTTAATCATAACTGAGAGGTTCCACCCCCTTAATCATAACTGAGAGGTTCCACCCCCTTATCATAATGAGAGTTCCACCCCTTAATCATAACTGAGAGTTCCACCCCTTAATCATAACTGAGAGGTTCCACCCCCTTAATCATAACTGAGAGTTCCACCCCTTAATCATAACTGAGAGGTTCCACCCCCTTAATCATAACTGAGAGGTTCCCCCCTTATCATAACTGAGAGTTCCACCCCTTAATCATAACTGAGAGTTCCACCCTTATCATAATGAGAGTTCCACCCCTATCAACTGAGAGGTTCCCCCCTAATCATAACTGAGAGGTTCCACCCCCTTAATCATAACTGAGAGGTTCCCCCCTTATCATAACTGAGAGGTTCCACCCCTTAATCATAACTGAGAGGTTCCACCCCTTAATCATAACTGAGAGGTTCCACCCCTTATCATAACTGAGAGGTTCCACCCCTTATCATAACTGAGAGGTTCCACCCTTAATCATAACTGAGAGTTCCACCCCCTTAATCATAACGAGAGGTTCCACCCCCTTAATCTAACTGAGAGGTTCACCCCTTAATCATAACTGAGAGGTTCCACCCCCTTAATCATAACTGAGAGGTTCCACCCCCTTAATCATAACTGAGAGGTTCCACCCCTTAATCATAACTGAGAGGTTCCACCCCCTTAATCATAACTGAGAGGTTCCACCCCTTAATCATAACTGAGAGGTTCCACCCTTAATCATAACTGAGAGGTTCCACCCCTTAATCATAACTGAGAGGTTCCACCCCTTAATCATAACTGAGAGGTTCCACCCCCTTAATCATAACTGAGAGGTTCCACCCCCTTAATCATAACTGAGAGGTTCCACCCCTTAATCATAACTGAGAGGTTCCACCCCCTTAATCATAACTGAGAGGTTCCACCCCCTTAATCATAACTGAGAGGTTCCACCCCCTTAATCATAACTGAGAGGTTCCACCCCCTTAATCATAACTGAGAGGTTCCACCCCTTAATCATAACTGAGAGGTTCCACCCCTTAATCATAACTGAGAGGTTCCACCCCCTTAATCATAACTGAGAGGTTCCACCCCTTAATCATAACTTTAAACCCTTCACCCCCTTATATCATTCTCAGTATGAGTTCCACCCCCTTAATCATTCCTGTATGAGGTCCTCACCCCCCTTCAAGTTCTATTGCTGGAGCCTTACCCCCTTAATTCCCGTTCTCAGTTTGGTCCCTTCGACCCCCTAACTATTCCAGGTTCTCATTGTTTGAGTTCCCTTCGACCCCCTTACTTTTCCAGGTTCTCATTGTTTGAGTTCCCTTCGACCCCCTTACTTTTCCAGGTTCTCATTGTTTGAGTCCCCTTCGACCCCCTTACTTTTCCAGGTTCTCATTGTTTGAGTCCCCTTCGACCCCCTTACTTTTCCAGGTTCTCATTGCTTGACTCCCCTTCGACCCCCTTACTATTCCAGGTTCTCATTGTTTGAGTCCCCTTCGACCCCCTTACTTTTCCAGGTTCTCATTGCTTGACTCCCCTTCGACCCCCTTACTATTCCAGGTTCTCATTGTTTGAGTTCCCTTCGACCCCCTTACTATTCCAGGTTCTCATTGTTTGAGTTCCCTTCGACCCCCTTACTTTTCCAGGTTCTCATTGTTTGAGTTCCCTTCGACCCCCTTACTTTTCCAGGTTCTCATTGTTTGAGTCCCCTTCGACCCCCTTACTTTTCCAGGTTCTCATTGTTTGAGTCCCCTTCGACCCCCTTACTTTTCCAGGTTCTCATTGCTTGACTCTCCTTACTCAGCTTTCACTTTGGTTGCCTCCATTCTCATTCTCTGCTACTCCCCTCTTAACAAGGCTTTCTCCCCTCCCTCAGCTCCTGGTTCTTCTTTTCTGCGTCTATCTGAATAATGGTAGTTTTTCCTTCTATTTGTCCTTTGTGATGGGAAATTCATGCTGGTGTACCTATTTCTGTGAGTGTATATGACTGGAGTGTACATATGATTGGAGTGTATATATGACTGGGGTGGGCTGTTTTGATGCATGAGGCTATTGTTATAGAGGAATGCAGACGCTAGTGCCGCCTACTTGCTTCTAGACAGCAGTGACAGCCTCGTTGATCAGGCCGGAATTCACCAGGAGACCTGATCATGGACCGGGCCGCGGGGACGTTGATCTCCGGAATGCCTTCCAGGTAGCCCTCCAGGTAGCCCTCCAGGTAGCCCCCCCCAGGTAGTCATACTACTTTCTGGGTACTGTGCAATGCCAGTAAGTCGCTTAGACCCGGGGGCCCATTAACCACTGAGGTCCGTGGTTCGATTCCCGGAAAAGTGGGGAAAACAGGGGGACGTGTTTCCTTTTAAAACCCCTGCGCCCCTTTTTCACCTGCATTTAATAGGCCTGGTGTAGTCGACTGGTGTGGGTTCGATCTGGGAAAATAACCCTAATTTGCCCGAAATACTAGCATAACCAGCAGTTTTACAAAAGTAGAAAATGTCGTGATGTAACTATAGTCTGTATAAGTTGTTTTGTGATGTAGAAAAATAATTTTAATAATTATTATTATTTTTAAATAATAATAATTTTTTTATTATTAACTAAGAGACGATCGTAAGTATTTTTTCCCCTCAACTGTTATTATCTGTTTTTTTTAACGTGTTATTGTTTTACTTAGTAAAATTTAAAATTTTAAACCAAAAAAGGGGCTGTTTTTTTTCCTAACTCGTTTTTAATATTTTGGTCTCGTTTATCCGTAAGTAAACTACGGGCCCTGTGGGGAATCGCTGTGTGTTTTCTTCTAACCGTTTTTTTGACTTGGAAAAGTTGGTTGCGAGAGATCATGGGCTGAAAATTAGTCAAAATTTTTTGAGGATTTAATTGCTCCACTTCGCCTTCTGGGGTGTGCACTTTATCGTGCGGTCACCGTTTGTTTACTGTGAATTTTTTAAATTCTGTTGATTTCCCTCACATGTTTCTTGGGTTTTTTTTTTGTGATCTCTCCTCCCTTCCCTCCCCTGTTACTCCCCCTTGACTTGTTTTCCCTTGATGTGACGGACAACACTTCGCGTCGGACGGGCCTTTCGCTGCATGTATTTTCGTTTTGTCTTTGGGGCCCTCCCTTCTACCGAAAATTTTTATTTCTGGTTACGACTGCTCTCATTCTCTGGGTTTTTTGTTTCTATATTTTCCTTCTCTAGCACATTGGTTTTTTTGGCCCCCCTGCCCTTTGCGTAACCAAGAGTCACCCTGCCTTTCTCATTATTTCTATTCCCCTTTGGTAAAAACCCTTTCCCTCTTTCCCTTTGCATTTGTTGTCAGCTTTCCCATAATCTCATTTATGACCTCCCCCCCAGTTCTCTGCCCATAAACCCTCGTCAAGAAATTCTTCACGCCTGTGTAGTCCCTTCCTTTTGTTTGGCTTTTTGCCGCCTTTCTGCCTCCCTCTCCCTTGTAACTACATACATTTGAAGTCAGAACACATGTTTCTAGCCCGGGGGCCCTTTCATATGTGTGTCCTAAATATCTGCTACTTAAGGTGAATACTGGGTCAGTTTGCTGGTTCGTCCTCTCCTCTCTCTCTTTAGAGTAGTTTTTCCAAAAAGTGTTGATGCAAGGGTTTTCCGTATTAACCCATCTTTTAGCCCTCCACGTTTCGGGGCTCCCATGTGACTCCAAGTTTTCCCGTAAATTTTTTTTGTGTTGAGTGTGGTGTGTGTGTGTGTGTTTGTGTGTGTATGGTTGTGTGTGTGTGTGTGTGTGTTGTGTGTGTATGGTGTGGTGTGTGTGTGTGTGGTGTGTATGTGGGTGTGTGTGTGTGTGTTGGTGTGTGTGTGTGGTATGTGTGTGTGTGGTGTGTGTGTGGGTGTGTGTGTGTGTGTTGTGTGTTGTGGTTGTGTGTGTGTGGGTTTTGTGTTTTGGTGTGTGTGTTGTGTGTGTGTTGTGTGGTGTGTGTGTGGTTTGTTGTGTGTGGGGTGTGTTGTGTGGGGTGGTGTTGTTGTGTGTGTGTGTATGTGTGTGGTGTGTGTTGTGTGGTGTATGTGTGTTGTTGTGTGTGTGTGTATGTGTGTGTGTTGTGTGTGTGTGTTGTGTGTGTGTGTGGTGTGTGTTTTGTGTGTGTGTGTGTGTGTGTGTGTGTGTGTGTGTGTGTGTGTGTTGTGTGTGTGTGTGTGTTGTGTGGTGTTGTGTGTGTGGTGGTGTGTGTGTGGGTGTGTGTGTGTGTGTGTGTGTTTTGTGTATTGTGTGTGTGTATGTGTGTGGGGGGTTTGTGTGTTACTCACCATTTGTACTCACCTTTTTGGGTTGCGGGTCGGCCTGCCCCTGGCCCCGCCTCTTCACGGTTGCTCTAGGCCCTCTCTTCCCGCTCCTGGCTTTTCAAACCTCGCTTAAAACGTGTATGGTTCCTGCCTCCCACGTTTTTTTCTAGGCTTTTTCCATGCCTTAAAAAATCTATGACTGAAGAAATACTTCCTACTACTCTTGACTCTTTTTGTGTCTTCAACTTCCAATTGTGGCCTTTGTTCTGTGTCCCCTCCCTGGAACTCCTGTCCTTGTCCCCCTTGTCTTTCCACGCATTTTTTTATATGTCGTTACTGTCTCCCCTGACCCCCTTTTCCCCAGTGTGGTCGGGCCCCGATTCCCTTAATCTTTCCCATGGGGAAAATTTCCCCCTTAGCTCTGGAACAAACCTTGTCGAAAACCCCTTTGTCTTCTTAGTTTCTTGACGTGCTTTTCAAGTGGGGTTTCCCAAACAGGTGCTGCATTTCCGAGGGGCCCTGACTACACGGTGTCAGTGTTTGAATGTTCCTTACTAAGGTATGGGTGCTGTTTGGTTTTCCCCGGCCCCATATGCTGCAGCAGTTATCGGGTGTGTTGTTTCCCGGAGCATGCTCGGTTTATACTCCCCCAAGATTTTTCCCCTTTGAGTGAGGTTTGCAGTCTTTGGCCACCTCCCTATTCTGTCTGGGGTTTCTTCTGTGCCCCCCCCCATCTTCATGACTTTGTTTGGCGGATTAAATTCGAGAAAAGCCATTTGCTGGACCGGTGTCAGTCTGTCCAGGTCTCTTTAAAGCCCTGCCTGGTCTCATCAGTTTTAAATTCTCCCATTAACTTCACACACTGCAAACAGGGCTTTCTGAGCTAACCCTTCCGTATGTCGTTAATATCCAAAAATGCAGGTCCTAGGACGACCCCGTGGGCCCCCGCTCGTCACAGGTGCCCTGGTTAATCTTAGTACCATGACTGTTGTTGCCTCCTGTCAGGATTCTCGATCCATTGCAGTCCCCTTCTGTTTTATGGCCTGATGCTTAGCTTCTGCACTAATCCTTGGAGGAACTGTGCCCAAAGGCCTTCTTGCGTCCAAGAATGGCATTAAACCCCCCCCCTCCTCTCTTGTTTTATTCTGTTTTTTATCTAAAATAGAAGGTTTGTGACACGGGATTTGCTTCCCGTGAATCCGTGGGGTTGGCATTTATACTCTGTTCCTTTCCCAGGTGCTCCCCCTTCCCCCGATATCTTCCCCATAATTTTTTGCATACTATACCGCAATGACAAGGTCTATGTTTAGTGCCTCTTTTCTGTCTCCTTTTTTAAAAAGGGAAAACTACATTTCCCCGTTTTCCTCCTCAGGTATTTCCCCATTTTTCCAGGGATGTGTTGAAGTTTTTGTGTGTGTGTGTGTGTGTTGTGTGTGTGTGTGTGTGTTGTGTGTGTGTGTGTGTGTTATGTGGGTGTGTGTGGTGGTTGTGTGTGTGTTGTGTGGGGTTGGGTTGTGTGTTTGTGGTGTTGTGTGTGTGTGTGTGTGTGTGGTGTGGTGTGTATGTGTGTTTGTGTGTGTGTGTGTGTGTGTGTGTGTGGGTTGGTGGTGTGTGTTGTGTGTGGTGTGTGTGGGTGTGTGTGGTGTTGTTTTTGGTGGGGTTTTGGGAGTGGTGTGTGTGTGTGTTGTGTATGTGTGTGTGTGTATGTGTGTGTGTGTGTGTGTGGTGTGTTGTGTATGGTGTGTTGTATGTGTGGTGTGTGTGTTATGTGTGTGTGTGTGTGGGGTTGTGTTGTGTTTTGGTGTGTGTGTATGTATCCCTTTTGTACTCACCTATTTGTGGTTGCAGGGGTGGGTTACAGCCCCGGCCCTGCCTCTTGCTGTTGCTACTAGGCCTTCTCCCCCTCCCCCTGGCTCTTCATTCTCGCTTAAAAACTAGTTGGTTCCTGCCCCCACCCACCCTTTCTGGGTTTCCCAGGGCCCTGACTACTCTATGATAAAGAATACTTCCAAAATTTCCTTTGATTCATTGAGTCTTAAACTTCAATTGTGACCTTTGTGTCGTGCCCCATCTCTGGAAATCCGTCTTGTCCCCTCGTTATTCCGCGCGTTTTTTATATGTCGTTTCAGTCTCCCGCCCCTCCTGGCCCCTGTGTCAGGCGTTTCCCCCTAAACCCTTTCTTCATAGGACAACCCCCGTAGCTCTGGGACTAGTCTTTTTGAAAACCCTTTGCCTTTCTCTAATTTCTTGACGTGCTTGCTAGGTGTGGTTCCCAAAAAACTGGTGCTGCATTCCGTATGGGCCCTGAGTAGTGGTGCAGAGTCTTAAAACGCCTTACTGGGGTTGGGAAAACGCTATCCGTGGGTTTTGCAGGCCCCCGTTGCTGCAGCAGTTATCTGATTGTGGCGCCTCAGGAACATGCTCTTTGTTTTACTCCCCCCAGTTTTTTTCCTTTAGTGAGGTTTGCGTTTGGCCTTAAAAAACTTATTTGTCTGCGGTTTCTTTGCCCTTCCCCAATTTTCTGACTTTGTTTTGGGGGGGTTAAATTCAAGGACCCAGTTGTGGCCCAGGTTGTACCCTGCCAGACTCTTTGTAGCCTGCAAACCCGTCCGTTCGATTCTTCTCATAATTTCACTCGTCTGAAAACAAGGACACTTTGGTCTATCCTTCCGTTATGCGTTCCGTTCCCAAGAACAGCACGGCCTTGGATGCCCTGGGGAAACCCCGCTTGTACAGGCCCCCACTCTGACACTCGTGCGTACCATGCTCGTTGTTTCCCCCTGTCAGTATTCTCTGACCCATTGCAGTCCCTTTTCCCTGTTTATGTGTGCTGGCCCTAGCTTTTGCGAAACCCCTTTGTGGGGAAACTGTGTCAAAACCCTTCTTGCAGTCCAAAAATCGCAGTCGATCCACCCTTCTTTTGTCTTATTCTGTCCCCTTGTCATAAAATTTAGTAGGTTTGGGGACAAGGATTTTCCTTCCCCTGAAACCTGTGGTTGTCAATTATACACTTGTTTTTTTTCCAGGTCCCCACCATTTCTCCTGATGATTTTCTCCATGACCTTGTTTATATACCTTTGGTACAGGTCTGTAGTTTGGGCCCTCATGTCTGTCCCCCTTTTTAAAAAAATTGGACTACATTTGCCTTTTTCCATCCCAGGGGGTTGCCAGTTTAAAATGATGTGTTGAAGTCTTTGTTAATGGCTCACACAATATCTCGGGCCCCCTTTTTAAGGACCCATGGAGGATGTTGTTGGGCCCCCCGCCTTTTTGGGGGCAAAATTTGCATGGGAGCTTTTTACCCCCCCTTGGGTTTTTTGTACCCATCAGCATTGTGGTGTGCCCCCGTTTTGTTTCTTGGGCCTCTGGTTTCCTGTTAAAAACCTCTTTTAAATTTTGGTTTGGGTCTGACATACCCCTCGGTCGTTTCTTGTGATTCCCCCTCCCCCCTCAGTCTGTTCCTGGTCCCTTTACTGTTGGGGTTTTTTTCCCGATGTGGCTGTACAACGTTCGGGTCAGTCTTTACTTTTTTTGCTTGTCCTTTTCATATTGTCTCTGAGCCTCCCTTCTTATTGTGATTTTCGTTTTGGCTCTTGGCTGTTTTTTATTTTTTTGAGTTCTCGTTTCTGTCCCTTTTCCCTTCTCTAGACACCAGTTTTTGCCCCCTACACCTTTGGGGACCCCGGACCCTTCTGTTCTTCCTTATTTCGTTTCCCCTTTGGGAAAAAACCTCTCCTCGCCCCTTGCATTTTGTTGCTAATGTCTCATTTCTTGTACTGGTTTTCCGGGGCAGTTCCCTCCCATGAAAGTCTTGAAGGAAAGTTTTCCCCTGCCGGTGTTCCCCCCTTTTTAGTTTGGTTTTTCCCCGCCCTTTCCGTCTCTCTCCACTTGGAGCTCAACTATGTGTCGAAGCACAGAACCACATGTCATAGCTCCCAGGGGCCTTTCATAATGTACCCTCGATGTCCGAACTACTATGGTGAATCAAAGGGCCAACCTTCTGGTTTACCTTTTCCCCTTTTCTCGGGAGGTCTCTAACATGTTGAGCATGAGGTTCTCCGTCCACATCCATCATTTGGCTTCCCGTTTCGGGACCCCCCGGGGCTCCAGGTTTTCCCAGTCAATTCCTTTTGATTTAAAAAAACCCATAACTGTAATTTGCCCCCATGTGTGTTCCCGGCCCCTCGGCTGTGTGTTTATCATTCTCTGTTGCTCTTCGTATTCTTCTCTTGGCCCCTGCGTTCTGTGGTGGGGTTTTCATTCGCAATTATACCTTATGTCCCCCGATGGATTGGGTTTCCCCTAAGAGTCCCTTTGCCATGCCATCCTTCCTTCCTTTTCTCAAAACCCCCTGGTTTTTTAATGAGCAGTGCAATCTCCTCCCCCCCTCCTCCCTTGTCTTTCCTGAAGATTTGATTCCCGGATGGAAAGATTGAATTGTTATTATTCTGGTGGTTTTGTTTCTGGAGTGATTATGTTGGGGATGTCTCTTTGATTCTTTGTGCCACCTCCTACTTGTTTGTTTTCCTCTGATTTGTTTTACCCTCCTTTTAACTTCTTTTCTAAAACTAGGTCTGGGGAAATATTTGGGGTTGGGGGAAGTGGGAGACCTGGTAAGGATATGGGTTTTTGCTGTGGGGGTGAAGTTTGTAATGTAGTGGGTGGGGGGGATTGGAGTGGCATGGGTTTTTGATTTAGGTGTTTGGTTGCATGGGGTTGACTGGTTGGGGGGGTTCTATAGAAAATTGTGGGGGGGCTGTATTGTCTTCTTCCCGGGTCTGGGTCTCCCGTGTGTGTTGTGTGTGTGTGTGTGTGTGGTGTGTTGTGTGTGTGTGTGTGTGTGTGTGTGTGTGTTTTGTATGTGTGTGTGGTGTGTGTGTGTTGTGTGTGTGTTGTATGTGTGGTGTGTTTTGTGTGTGTGTGTGTGTGTGTGTGTGTGGTTTTGTGTGTACTCACCTATTTGTCTCACCATTTTTGGTTGCAGGGGGGCGAGTCCTAGCTCCTGCCCCCCCCTTCACCGGTTGCTACTAGACCCCTCTCTCCCCCCTCCATGAGTTTTCAAACCTCGTCTTAAACTGTGTATGGTTCCTCCTCCATACGTCATTTTCTAGGCTTTCCATGCCTTAAACCCCTATGATGAAAAAATATTTTCCCACTATTTCTGACCCTTTGTGTCTTCAACTTCCAATTTTGGCCCCTTTTTTCTGTGCCCCCCCCTGGGGAAAACCCCGTCCTTTCCACCTTGTCTATTCCCCGCAGTATTTTTATTCGTTATTATGTCTCCCCCGACCCCCCCTGTCCTCCAGTGTCGTCAGGCCGTTTCCCTTAATCTTTTTTCATGGACATTCCCCCTTGTTGGAAAATAACTTGTTGCAAACTTTGTACTTTCTTAGTTTCTTGACGTGCTTTATCAAGTGCGGGTTCCAAACAGGTGCTGCATACTCCAGTTGGGCCGCTTCGGTTTACGTTGTCTTAATGATTTCCTTTCTAAGGTGTCGGAATGTGTTCTCAGGTTTTTCCCGGCGCCCTATGCGCGCAGTTATCTGTTGAGTGAAATTCCGGAGACATGTCGGTGTTATACTCACCCCCCAAAATCTTTTCCCTTTAGTGAGGTTTGCAGTCTTTGGCCACCTAGCCCTTTCTCTGTGTGGTCTTCTGTGCCCTTCCCCTATCTTCGCTTTGCATTTTGGGGATTAAATTTGGAAAACCCTTGCTGGACGGTGTCCAGTCTGTCCAGGGTTTTTTGAAATCCGCCTGGGCCTCATCAGATTTAATTCTCCTCATTAATTCAAATCATTTCAAACAGGGGGCATTCTGAGTCAACCTTCCCTATGCGTTCCCTATACCAAAAAAAGCATGGTCCTAGGACCCACCCCCGTGGGACCCCCCTCGTCACAGGTGCCCCCGTGAAAAATTTGCCATGATGTTGTTGCCTCCCTGTAGGGTTTCTTGATCCATTGCAGTGCCCTCCCGTTTATGCGCCCGTGTTAGCTTTGCACTAATCTCTTTTGAGGAAATGTGTCAAGGCCTTCTTGCAGTCCAGAAAAGCAATAACCCACCCCCCTCTTCTTGTCTTTCTTCTGTTATTTTATCATAAAACTCTAGAAGGTTTGTGACACAGGGTTTGCCTTCCCTGAAAACCGTGTGGTTGGATTTTTACTCCCGTTGTTCCAGGGGCTCCCCCCACTCTCCCCCTGATAATCTTCTCCTAATTTTGCACATACCGTCAATGACACAGGCTATAGTTTAGTGCCCCTTTTCTTCTCCTTTTTTGAAAATGGGAAATAATTTGCCGTCTTCCATACCCAGGTTTGCCCCGTTTCCAGGGATGGGTTTTAAGATTGTGGTAAGTGGTAGCACAAAATATTGCCCTCTCTGAGGACCCTGGGAGATGTTGTCCCGGGCCCCTTTCCTTTGAGGTATCGATGTCCCTTTGCGTTTTTTCCCCCTCCTCACTGTATGATGTCGTCCAACACTTTTTTGGTGTATTCCTTTTTTGGTGTCCCCATCTGGTCTGCCCCCCCGAGTCTTTCTGTCTTACTGTAAATAATTCCATTAAAACTCGTGTTTGGTCCCCCAACCCTTGATCGTTTTTGTGAGTTCTCCACCTTTTTCCTAGCCTTATCACCTGGTCTTGATGTTGTCTTTCCTAATGTGGTATCAGCAGTTTCGGGTCGATTTGACTTTCGATTTTATGTCGTTTTCATCGTGCTGGGCCTCCCTCCTTTCGCGCATTTTCGTTTTGGTCTTTTCAATCTCCCTTTTTTTCCCGTGTCCTATGCCCCTGTACCTTTTCCATTCCCCGTTGCACTTGTTTTTGCCCCCTAACTTGGGTAAACCAAGGGGTCGTTTTGGTTTCTTTATTTCTGTTTCCCCTTGGGAACAAAAATTTTTTCTGCCTTGCACTTTGTTGTCACATATTCCATCATTCGTTTTCTGATTTTCCCATTTCTCTGTCCATGAACCTCCTGCAGGAAGTTTCTCATACCTGTGAGTCCCCCCTTTTTTAGTTTGGCCTGTCCCCCTTTAGTTCTGTTACTTCTCCACTTTTACCTACTTAAGTCAAAAAATCGAACCAAATGATCGCTAGTCCAAGGGGCCTCTGAAATGATGTCTCGATGTTGAACTGCTCAGGGGAAAAAGATCCAGTCTTGTGGTATTCCCCCTTTTTCTGGTTGTGTCCCGAATGTTGATGCATGAGGTTTTCAAGTACCACCCTCATCTTGGCTCTCCATGTTTCGGGACCCCATGTGGCTCAGGTTTTCCCAGTCGATCTCCCTGGGTTTAAATCGCCCCTTACCAGTAACTTTGCTCTGCTCGAGTGAGCTTTCTTGCCCCCCAGCCGGTGTCCACCACCCCTGTTGTTTTCTTCGTATCCTCTTGGCCCCCTGCAGTTCTGTGGGGGTTTTCATCACTCCAATGATACTTTTGTTTCGGAACTGAATTGTACCTACAATGAGTCCTTTTTCCAATATGTCCATGCCTTCCATTTCCCCAAATCCCTTGGTGTTTTATGAGCAGTGCAAAACCCCCCTTCCCCCCCCCTTTCTCCTTTTATCTTTTTTCGGATCTGTTTCCTGTTGGGAAGTTTTTGTTGTTTTTGTCTCGCGGTTTGGTTTCTGTGACTGCATGATATCTGGGATTTTTTTAGATTCTTTCTTCCATCCTCATTTTATTCGTTATTCCCTTCGCCCTTTGTGACCCAAAATTTTTTTTCTTTTTTTCATTGTGGTCTGCAAATTATTGGGGGGTTGGGGGAGCGGGGGCCTTGGTGGGGGTTTAAGGGGCTGTGGTTTGGGGTTGGGTTTTATGGGGGGGGGTCAGAATGCCCCAAAGGGACAGCTGTTGGGGGGAGGTTTGGATAGGGGGGGGGTGGCAGAGGGAAAGTGAGTGGGTTGTTGTATGGTTGTCAGTTGGGGTTTGGGGAAAGTCGCGGGTGGAGTTTTTGGTGGGAGATTGTGTGGTGTGTGTGTGTGTGTGTGGTTGTGTGTGTGTGTGTGTGTGTGTGTGTGTGTGTGTGTGTGTGTGTGTGTGTGTGGTGTTGTATGTGTGGGTGTGTGTGTGTGTATGTGTGTGTGTGTGTGTGTTTGTGTGTGTTTTTATGGTGGTTTTGGGATGTGTGTGTGTGTGTGTGTGTTGTGTATGTGTGTGTTATGGTGTGTGTGTATGGTGGTTTTGTGTGTGTGGTGTGGTGTGTTTTGGGATGTGTGTGTGTGATGTGTGTGTGTGTATGTGTGTGTGTGTGTATGTGTGTGTGTGTAGTGGTGTGTGTGTGTTTTGTGTGTTGTGTGTGTGTGTATGTGTTTTGTTGGTGTGTGTGTGTGTGTGTGGGTGTTGTGTGTTGTGTGTGTGGTTTGTGTTTATTTTGAGGAAAGTAAAAATTATCAAAAGATATAAATTATATAAATATCAATACAAATAAATCCAACAACCCTATCATTGTGAATAAAAAATTTTTTTTCCTTACGTTTTTTTGCTTTTTAAAATAAATATTATGTAATGTTACCATATTTTGATTATAATAACATAAAAAAGGTTTAAATCCTTAAATGGCCCATATAAGAATATATATATATATATATATTATAATATATAATTTATATATATTTTATATTTATTTATATATATATATTTTTTTATGTTATACAAACATGATCTCTGGCTGAAGGAGACTCGAACCTACGAACCTTAGAACAAGGTACGCAGTGCTTTACCAATCTACCCACACTGGACAATACTTGGCGTGTTTGTGTATATTTCGCAGCTCTTCGCGAATTCCTTGCATTGTTCAAATCTCTAGTAAGGCTGATGCATGCAGGGGATGAGATGAAAAGCTGTAAGCCTTCTCCCTGAAAGCTGGCTGCCTTGGATCAAACGTGTAGCGCAAGCTACACGCCAAGGTATTGTCCAGTGTGGGTAGATTGGTAAAGTACTGCGTACCTTGTTCTAAGGTTCGTAGGTTCGAGTCTCCTTCAGCCAGAGATCAGTGTTTGTGTATATTTCGCCTGCTCTTGTGAATTCCTTGCATCATATATATATATATATATATATATATATATATATATATATATATATATAATATATATATATATACTACATAGTATCACTTGGGTTGTTTGTTGTGTGTACAATAATAATTTATAATTAGTTTAAAATAGGACAACTCATCACATGAAACTCTAGGTGGCCTTGTGAGGATCATCTTTTTCAAATGCAATATAAAATAAAGGAATAAATCTGAAATAGATTAAAGGTAATAATAAGGACAGAGAAAGTAATAAGGCTGGGTAAGAGGCGAGACACCTGCATACTTGAACAAGGCAGCGGTATCTTGCTACGAGAGTGAGTCCATAAAGTTGACCAGACGGGCGAGGGGCGTGCCATATCCAGTTATCGACCCCTCTGGGTTTGGCGACCTTCACTGATGATGGAAGGGGTCTTCTACCCCATTTTCACCATATTTGAATGGATTAATCAAGGTAATTAAACCAGGTAGTCGAGCCAGGCCCATAATTACCTCCACTAGTTTAGTCTTTTACAAATCCTCAAAAGAGCTAGCTGGTACGGTATATTAGGCCCTATTGGAGGTCAGATTTCAATAAGTGTTGAGGATAATAATGATTTGGTGAAAAAAAACATACTACGGGCAGGGTTAGAACTCGCGATCACATCTGATTGTGGGTTCTAACCCCTCCCGTGGTATGGTTTGTTTGCAATCGTGTCATTACGACTTCGTGAGTCATGATTTGGTGGATAACTAAAATGCCATAAATAGCTTCAATGATCACAATATGGTTGAGTTTCAGGTTGTATCATGATTTAGAAGATTTTCACTTGATAACTTATAATATTGTCAAATTAAATACCAGTGTAGTTATAACTTATCATTGCTAGTGTCTACAAATATTGAAATTAAGAAATATTACATTGTTGATACAAGTTTTGCTTTTAATGGCGAAATTCTCTCAAAAATTTGTTATGTCAATGGGAAATCCTCTTTCACATATACATGGATTTTTTTATTTTTAAATCTGAGTACTAAATAGATTTTTTTTTGGGGGAGGGAGATAGACCAGCTTTTAAGGTTTCAAACTGACCAGAAGAGGCATTGTTGAGTTAATGTATATAAACCTTGTTTAATAGACCCGGCAAATTATTTCTTAAATTTGCTCAAATCAAAAGTCAAGGCAAAGCATCCATTGAGGAAAACACACCTTCACTAAAGTTTGAATCCTATCAGAAGATACATTCTCTACTTATTGTTCAGAATCTAACAAATTAAAGTTTATATATAAACAGTGTTGGTAGACTGGGAAATTTACACTTACACAACCCCCCCCCCCCCCCCCACAAAAAAAAAAAATCACCTTATTCATAAGACGCAACAGCCATTGTCATGTAGGGGGGTATTGGAATGTATAGGATATAAGTGGGGAATATGGGAGTAAGGGAGTATGTCTAGGCAGGGGATAGGCAGGCGAGGTGGTAGGTAGGTATGATTAGCGGAGGTAGGTAGGTAATGTGAGGTCACTGGTGACTACACCTTTACCTCTCATTACTCTACTCACCACACTACTCACCCTCTCACTACTTGAAATAAAAAATAAAATAATAAATAACGGGGACAGTGAATATTACTATTCTACTCAGTTTATTATTAAGTCTTTGTACGATAATATATCTTGGAACAGGAGTATATCAATGGGGTTTAGATAAATGGGGTGGTACACATAAGCAGTGAGACAGGGAACACAATCAACTTGACCAAAATGAATGTAACTTACAATATAGTTCAGAGGACAGTTCACCACAGGTCACAAGACCTATACAGCACGAGTATTGCTCCAAGCCAGTACTCTGCCCAGTGTCTCCAACAGTCTCCTCCAGAGACTTCAGCAGCCTTCTCCCTAGCCCTGCACCCCAGCAGCAGCTCCTCTCGAAGTCTCTCTGCTCAGAGCTCTGCACCCAGGCCAGAGCTCCGCACGAATCTCCTCTGCTCAGCTGTTCCTTGGGCTTATATGGTGGTCCAAGCACCCCCCACAATGAGGTGTGCACACGTGGTGTTGATCTGACGCCGAGGTCTGACGCCGTCCAGAACAAAAGACCTCAGTCTTAAGCCGTAAAGGTGTGGCTCTGACAGACGTTTGCCAAGGCAAGGTGTGACGATATAATTGGTTAAATTAGGTCTCCCCAGAGACCTCACAAGCCCAGTTGAACTACATCACACCATCTTGTGTCAGCATAGTTGCTGATCCCCTCATATGTGTTGTATAGCATATCATAATACCATCCATGTGTTTATATAGAAGATCCCTTTTAGGCCTGTGACTGTTTGTGTGACGTCACGGGATGCGCATGTGTACGTTCGTACCTCTGTCTCCTTCTCAGTCGGCGCATAGACATCCAGCTAGGCAGTGACACGGCAAGGCTGGGCTCCATCTCCCATTACCACAGTCTGACAATATATCGTTACCATCCAACAAGTGTGTCTATCTTCAACCCTCGATATCTCCTTTTAAGAACCCCTACGACACTTGATGACATTCACAAGAGACACATGCCAATAATTTCCTAAAAAATAGCGTATGAATTTGAAAGTAAAACTGAGAAAAATATAATCCACTAACATATATAATCTAACATTAATAACAATAACGAGCTTATTTCTTTGTAAAGGTTACGATGTGTAATTACAGTTTTGGTTTGCTAAGTACAAAGACAGCCACTATCAGACCCTGATCCACCATGAAGCCTGGTCTCAGACCGAGCCGCGGGTTCGTTGTCCCCCGAAAATCTCTCCAGGTAAACATATACACGCATTATAACTAAGTTCCCTATTAACTGAGGGTAGATAAGCAATATCTCACAAATTAGAGCCAATTTGAAAACCTCCTGACATTTTCAAATTAGGAACTCTAAGATATTCCTGGAGTCCCTAATTCTCTTCATATCTTTTGTAATGTATACAGGAGAAGGGGTGAAAATGGAAACAAACACATGCAGTTTAATGAGATCCTTTATTGACAACGTTTCGCCCACACAGTGGGCTTTTTCAAGTCACAAACAGATCTACCTGGGGTGGAAGGTACGGGAGTATTTATAGTCAGGTTCAGAATGTTGAGGTCAGGTGGAGAATGCTGCATTTGATGATCTACCAGGTGGGGTTATAGTCTAATAACTCTATAACCCCACCCGGTAGATCATCAGATGCAGCATTCTCCACGTGACCTCAACATTCTGAACCTGACTGTAAATACTTACGTACCTTCCACCCCAGGTAGATCTGTTTGTGACTTGAAAAAGCCCACTATGTGGGCGAAACGTTGTCAAAAAAGGATCACATTAAACTGCATGTGTTAATGCTTCCAGGAGAAGGGGTTACTACCGCCTTGCTCCAGGAATTTTAGTCGCCTCTTACGACACGCATGGCTTACGGAGGAAGAATTCTGTTCCACTTCCCCATGGAGTTATTTTATGTAAGTAAACAAAGGTTGGAGGGACGGGGTAAAGAAGGTTTTGTGGGCGAGGGGCTTGGACTTCCATGTGTGAGCGTGTTAGGAGTGAATGGAGACGAATGGTTTTTGGGACCTGTCGAGCTGTTGGAGTGTGAGCAGGGTAATATTTAGTGAAAGGATTCAGGGAAACCGGTTACTTTTATATAACCAGACTTGAGTCCTGGAAATGGGAAGTACAATGTCTGCACTCTAAAGGAGGGATTTGGGATATTAGCAGTTTTAGGGGTATGTTATATATGCTTCTAAACTGTTGTATTCTGAGCACCTCTGCAAAAAAAACAGTGATTATGTGTGAGTGAGGTGAAAGTGTTGATGAAAGTTGAAGATTGAGACATTCATCAAAATGATGAAAGTATTTTCTTTTTGGGTCACCCTGCCTCGGTGGAAGACGGTCGAATTATTTGAAAAAAAATGAGTAGTCTATGCAGAACTGATAAGGGAACATTAGCACTTGTAAATTATTCCAAGAACTATCTCCCAGTTACTGTTGATAATATTGATATTATTGATAACATTGCACTAGGAACCTGCTGGTTCTGGATTTTAAATACACGAGAACATGGAATTTAATCGCTTACTAAACTCGTGATAAGTATAACTCCCCCAAAAATTGAGTTTCGAGTTATTTTTATTGTTTTCATGAAAGATATTTATTAAAAAGATTACTGCAGTCGAATAAGAAAAACGTTATTATTTTTAATAAATTGCAATTTGCTACGGGAGAGGATAACAGAGAGATAAAGAAACCTACACCGTTCTATAATAAACGAAAAGTTTGCTCTAAATAAGACTGATTATTGAATTTAAGACACATGTGCAACATCTTGGTATCTTCATTGTAGACGTTTCGCCATCCAGTGGCTTTATCAATACAAATTCTTGGACATAACTTGAAGACAGTAGAGCTATGTACAGAAGATGAGGTAATCAGTCCCTCATGTGTCTTAATTTCATCTTGTCGGTATTGTATACCATTCTTCTACAACTTGTCAGACACTGCAACATCATAGAATCTTGATTCTGAGGACATGTACATAACCTTCACGACTACGACAACTACTACTACAACTAACCCATCTCTTCGGGAAGGACCTACTTCCACTGGGGAATCCCGCCTACCAGTGACTATGCCCTCGTCTGCTTCACCTGACGTTACTATATAAGCGCCAGGATCCTTTCTTCTGCTTCAGAATCTCCACGACTATGGTGCTCTTCGCACCTACTGCTAGGTTGAGGGACTGATTACCTCATCTTCTGTACATAGTTCTAGTGTCTTCAAGTTATGTCCGGGAAATTTGTATTGATAAAGCCACTGGATGGCGAAACGTCTACAATAAGATACCCAGATGTTGCACATGTGTCTTAATCTCATCTTGTCGGTATTATATAACATTCTTGTACAAGACTGATTATTGTCCAAATTTGATGCTGATGGAATAAGATATTCAAATATTATCACGTCAAAAAACAATATATATTTTCATATTTAAATAAATTTGACAAAATGGCACCTACACAGGCCGGAATCACTCCCCAAAAAATTTCTAATTGAGATACACGAGTGTGTAATGTTTGAAAATGATCAGGAGAAGCATTCCTCGTTTATTTAAAGGAAATCGAGACACATGTGCAACATCTGGGTATGTTTATTATAGACGTTTCGCCATCCAGTGGTTTTATCAGCACAAATTCGAGGACATAATCTGAAGACAAGACTATATACAGAAGATGAGGTGTCAACCCCTCAGTCTTGGAGTTGGTGTGCAAAAACACCGTGGTTGTAGAGATTCTGTCCTAGAATCTGTATTGATAAAGCCACTGGAGGGGCGAAACGTCTACAATAAAGATACCCAGATGTTGCACTGTGCTTAAATTTTTAATCTTGTCTGTATCGTCTCACGAAATCGTAATGACACGATTGAAAAACAAACCATACCACGGGCGGGGATAGAACCCGCGATCAGAGTTTTGCGACTGATCGCGGGTTCTATTCCCGCCCGTGGTATGGTTTGTTTGTAAAGTCTCACCACTGTTGATAACCAATTGCTCCTTGATAACCAACTTTTCCTACACAAACTGGCCATTATCTTGCATGCAAGTTGCACCAGCAATTAATTACTGAAATCATTCAGAAGTATACCCAATAATATTTAATGTCATTTCTTAGAATAACTGTAACATTAAAAATTATAAATATGTAGTGTATGGACGCTTGTAACACTGAGAGGGAAAAGTATCTCCCACTGTACTCACACTGAGAGATAGTTTAAATGTATCTCCCACTGTACTCACACTGAGAGATAGTTTAAATGTATCTCCCACTGTACTCACACTGAGAGATAGTTTAAATGTATTTCCCACTGTACTCACACTGAAAGATAGTTTAAATGTATCTCCCACTGTACTCTGAGAGATAGTTTAAATGTATCTCCCACTGTACTCACACTGAGAGATAGTTTAAATGTATCTCCCACTGTACTCACACTGAGAGATAGTTTAAATGTATCTCCCACTGTACTCACACTGAGAGATAGTTTAAATGTATTTCCCACTGACCACACTGAAAAAATTTGTTTAAATGTATCTCCCACTGTACTCTGAGAGATAGTTTAAATGTATCTCCCACTGTACTCACACTGAGAGATAGTTTTTAAAAGTATCTCCCACTGTACTCACACTGAGAGATAGTTTAAATGTATCTCCCACTGTACTCACACGAGAGATAGTTTAAATGTATCTCCCACTGTACCCCACTGAGAGATAGTTTAAATGTATCTCCCACTGTATCACACTGAGAGATAGTTTAAATGTATCTCCACTGTACCACACTGAGAGATAGTTTAAATGTATTTCCCACTGTACTCACACTGAAAGATAGTTAAAAAGTATCTCCCACTGTACTTGAGAGATAGTTTAAATGTATCTCCCCACTGTACTCACACTGAGAGATAGTTTAAATGTATCTCCCACTGTACTCTGAGAGATATTTAATGTTCTCCCACTGTACTACACTGAGAGATAGTTTAATGTGTCTCCCCCTGTACTCACACTGAGAGATAGTTTAAATTATCTCCCACTGTACTCACACTGAGAGATAGTTTAAATGTATCTCTTACTGTAATCACACTGAGAGATAGTTTAAACGTATCTCCCACTGTACTCACACTGAGAGATAGTTTAAATGTATCTCCCACTGTACTCAAATGAGAGATAGTTTAAATGTATCTCCCACTGTACTCACACTGGGAGAGATAGTTTAAATGTATCTCCCACTGTACTCACACTGAGAGATAGTTTAAATGTGTCTCCCACTGTACTCACACTGAGAGAAAAGTTTAAATGTATCTCCCACTGTACTCACACTGAGAGATAGTTTAAATGTATCTCCCACTCTACTCACACCGAGAGATAGTTTAAATGTATCTCCCACTGTACTCGGAGAGATAGTTTAAATGTATCTCCACTTGTAATTACACGAGAGTAGTTTAAATGTATCTCCCACTGTACTCCGAGAGATAGTTTAAATGTATCTCCCACTGTACCCACACTGAGAGATAGTTTAAATGTATCTCCCACTGTACTCACACTGAGAGATAGTTTAAATGTATCTCCCACTGTCCCACACTGGAGATAGTTTAAATGTAAACTCCCCCTGTACTCACACTGAGAGATAGTTTAAATGTATTCCCACTGTACCCACCTGAGAGTAGTTTAAATGTATCTCCCAAATTTGTTCTCACACTGGAGATTGTTTAACTGTATCTCCCTGTCTCACACTGGAGATAGGTTTAAATGTATCTCCCACTGTACTCTGAGAGATAGTTTAAAATGTATCTCCCACTGTACTCACATTGAGAGATAGTTTTTAAAAGTATCTCCCACTGTACTCTGAGAGATAGTTTAAAAAATCTCCAAACTCATGTACTCACACTGGAGATAGTTTAAGTATCCCCACTGTACTCACACTGAAAGATAGTTTAAATGTATCTCCCACTGTACTCACACTGAGAGATAGTTTAAATGTATCTCCCACTCTACTCACACCGAGAGATAGTTTAAATTTATCTCCCACTGTACTCCCGGGGAGATAGTTTTAAATGTATCTCCCACTGTACTCACAATGAGAGATAGTTTAAATATATTCCCACTGTTTCTCACACTGAGAGATAGTTTAAATGTATCTCCCACTCTAAATCACACCGAGAGATAGTTTAATGTATCTCCCACTGTACTCCGAGAGAAGTTTAAAAAGTATCTCCCACTGTACCCACACTGAGAGGGTAGTTTTAAATGTATCTCCCACTGTACTCACACTGAGAGATAGTTTAAATGTATCTCCCACTGTACCCACACTGAGAATAGTTTAAATGTATCTCCAATGTATCACACTGAGAGATAGTTTTAAATGTATCTCCACTGTAACCACACTGAGAGATAGTTTAAATGTATCTCCAACTGTACTCACACGAGAGATTAGTTTAACTTTATCTCCCACTGTACTCACACTGAGAGATAGTTTAAATGTATCTCCCCCTGTAAATCTGAGAGATAGTTTTAAATGTATCTCCACTGTATCACAAATGAGAAGTAGTTTAAATTGTATCTCCCACTGTACTCTGAGAGATAGGTTTAAATATATTTTCCCACTGTACTCACACTGAGAGTAGTTTAAATGTATCCCCACTGTACTCCACTGAGAGATAGTTTAAATGTATCTCCACTGTACTCACACTGAGAGATAGTTTAAATGTATCTCCCACTCTACTCACACCGAGAGATAGTTTAAATTTATCTCCCACTGTTTACTCGGAGAGATAGTTTAAATGTAATCCCCACTGTACTCACAATGAGAGATAGTTTAAATATATCTCCCACTGTACTCACACTGAGAGATAGTTTAATGTATCTCCCACTTACTCACACCGAGAGATAGTTTAAAAAGTATCACCCTGTACTCTGAGAGATAGTTTAAATGTATCTCCCACTGTACTCACACTGAGAGATAGTTTAATGTATCTCCCACTGTTTCTGAGAGATAGTTTAAATGTATCTCCCACTGTACTCTGAGAGATAGTTTAAATATATCTCCCACTATACTCACACTGAGAGATAGTTTACATCCAGTCTGTAAGAAAAGGTTTAGTTTACAGGTGATATACAGCACAATTCAATAGTCTAACTCCAATAAACTGACGAACTTCTGATACTCCTCAAGATATAACAACAGAGTAATTGTGTTGTCTCCTGGAGAGACAGTTCTCAGTGGCTGTTGGTCGACGTCGTGTTGTCTCCTGGAGAGACAGTTCTCAGTGGCTGTTGGTCGACGTCGTGTTGTCTCCTGGAGAGACAGTTCTCAGTGGCTGTTGGTCGACGTTTGTGTTGTTCCTGAGAGACAGTTCTCAGTGGCTGTTGGTCGACGTCGTGTTGTCTCCTGGAGAGACAGTTCTCAGTGGCTGTTGGTCGACGTCGTGTTGTCTCCTGGAGAACAGTTCTCAGGGGCTTTTTGGTTTCGACGCGTGTTGTCTCCTGGAGAGACAGTTCTCAGTGGCTGTTGGTCGACGTCGTGTTGTCTCCTGGAGAGACAGTTCTCAGTGGCTGTTGGTCGACGTCGTGTTTCTCCGGAGAGAACAGTTCTCAGTGGCTGTTGGTCGACTCGTTTTTGTCTCCTGGAGAGACAGTTCTCAGTGGCTGTTGGTCGACGTCGTGTTGTCCCCTGGGGGACAGTTCTCAGTGGCTGTTGGTCGACGTGTGTTGTCTCCTGGGAGAGACAGTTCTCATGGCTGTTGGTCGACGTCGTGTTGTCTCCTGGAGAGACAGTTCTCAGGGGGCTGTTGGTCGACGTCGGTTGTCTCTGGAGAACAGTTCTCAGTGGCTGTTGGTCGACGTCGTGTTGTCTCCTGGAGAGACAGTTCTCAGTGGCTGTTGGTCGACGTCGTGTTGTCTCCTGGAGAGACAGTTCTCAGTGGCTGTTGGTCGACGTCGTGTTGTCTCCAGGACAGACAGTTCTCAGTGGCTGTTGGTCGACGTCGTGTTGTCTCCTGGAGAGACAGTTCTCAGTGGCTGTTGGTCGACGTCCCACTGTGTCTGGAACCTGACTTACGTTCTCAGTGGCTGTTGGTCGACGTCCCACTGTGTCTGGAACCTGACTTACGTTCTCAGTGGCTTTTGGGTTTCGACGTCCCACTGTGTCTGGAACCTGACTTACGTTTCAGGGGGCTGTTGGTCGACGTCCCACTGGGGGCTGGAACCTGACTTACGTTCTCAGGGGCTTTTGGGTTTCGACGTCCCACTGTGTCTGGAACCTGACTTACGTTCTCAGTGGCTTTTGGTCGACGTTCCCATGTGTCTGGAACCTGACTTACGTTTCAGGGGGCTGTTGGTCGACGTCCCACTGTGTCTGGAACCTGACTTACGTTCCCCAGTGGCTGTTGGTGGGAGTCCCACTGTGTCTGGAACCTGATTACGTTCTCAGTGGCTGTTGGTCGACGTCCCACTGTGTCTGGAACCTGACTTACGTTCTCATGGCTGTTGGGTCGACGTCCCACTGTGTCTGGAACTGACTTACGTTCTCAGTGGCTGTTGGTCGACGTCCCACTGTGTCTGGAACCTGACTTACGTTTCTCAGTGGCTGTTGGTCGAGTCCCACTGTTTTCTGGAACCTGACTTACGTTCTCAGGGGCTGTTGGTCGACGTCCCACTGTGTCTGGAAGCTGACTTACGTTCTCAGTGGCTGTTGGTCGACGTCCCACTGTGTCTGGAACCTGACTTACGTTCTCAGTGGCTGTTGGTCGACGTCCCACTGTGTCGGAACCTGACTTACGTTCCCCAGTGGCTGTTGGTCGACGTCCCACTGTGTCTGGAACCTGACTTACGTTCTCGTGGCTGTTGGTCGACGCCCACTGTGTCTGGAACCTGACTTACGTTCTCAGTGGCTTTGGTTTCGACGTCCCACTGTGTCTGGAACCTGACTTACGTTCTCAGTGGCTGTTGGTCGACTTTCCACTGTGTCTGGAACCTGATTTTACGTTCTCAGGGGGCTGTTGGTCGACGCCCCACTGTGTCTGGAACCGACTTACGTTTCAGTGGCTGTTGGTCGAGTCCCACTGTGTCTGGAACCTGACTTACGTTCTCAGGGCTGTTGATCGACGTCCCACTGTGGTCTGGAACCTGACTTACGTTCTCAGTGGCTGTTGGTCGAGTCCCACTGTGTCGGGAACCTGATTTACTTTTCCATGGCTGTTGGTCGACGTCCCACTGTGTCTGGAACCTGACTTACGTTCTCAGGGCTGTTGGTCGACGTCCCACTGTTTCGGGAAACCCTGACTTACGTTCTCAGTGGCTGTTGGTCGACGTCCCACTGTGTCTGGAACCTGACTTACGTTCTCAGTGGCTGTTGGTCGACGTCCCACTGTGTCTGGAACCTGACTTACGTTCTCAGTGGCTTTTGGGTTTCGACGTCCACTGTGTCTGGAACCTGACTTACGTTCTCAGGGGCTTTTGGTCGGACGTCCACTGTGTCTGGAACCTGACTTCCCAATATATTCTCTTTAATCTTTCTAACCCATACGCATCTAGTATTTTAAAACAGAAAAAGAGATATATACAAGAAAAATTTCCTTTATTTTCTAACAGTGCAAAACTAAGTTGAAAAAAGTGCCAGGTGAATAAAGAAAGTAAATAAACAAGGGAAAGCAGAGAGAGAATAAAAGGGGAATATTAAGGCAGCGAATGATAATTTTATATGCACACAAACAACATGGAAAACATTGTGAAATTGGAGTAGTATCTTTCGACCCCCAACTGAAGTCCCTCTTCAGCAGACATATAATGCAAAGAGATTTCTGTGTGAATAATTTATATATATATATATATAAAATATATATATTATATATATATATATATATATATATATATATATATATATATATATATTATATATTTATTATTTATTATCACACTGGCCGATTCCCCCAAGGCAGGGTGGCCCGAAAAAAAAAACTTTCACCATCATTCCCCTCCATCACTGTCTTGCCAGAAGGGTGCTTTACACTACATTTTTAAACTGCAAACATTAACACCCCTCCTTCAGAGTGCAGGCACTGTACTTCCCATCTCCAGGACTCAAGTCCGGCCTGCCGGTTTCCTGAATCCCTTTTATAAATGTTACTTTGCTCACACTCCAACAGCACGTTTAAGTATTAAAAACCATTTGTTCCATTCACTCCTATCAAACACGCTCATGCATGCCTGCTGGAAGTCCAAGCCCCTCGCACACAAAACCTCCCTTTTCCCCCTCCCTCCAACCTTTCCTAGGCCGACCCCTACCCCGCCTTCCTTCCACTACAGACTGATACACTCTTGAAGTCATTCTGTTTCGCTCCATTCTTTACTGCCAAAAACCACCTCAACAACCCTTCTCAGCCCTTGGCAACAGTTTTGGATATATTATTATATATATATATATATATATATATTATATATATTATTATATATTATATAAATATATAAATATATATTAATTATATATATAATATTATAGGAAAAAGCTGGACGTTAGTGGAATGGTATTACCTGGATTTTCGGGAGGAGTTCCTGGGGTAAATCCCTCCGGGGGCCTTTCTTTGACCAGGCCTCAGAAATGAAACCAAACCTGGGTGGGGTTAACCCCGCGACAGAAGTCTAAAAAACTCCAGACGTCGCGTTGCCACTGGTATGGTTTTGTTAGAATGTGTTTTATTTGATTTCGTGGTCTGTAGAAGTGAAGTGCATTTTTAAACATTTAAACAGTGAGAGTGAAAACCCATGCAAACGGCAAAGAAATGGGGCTAGGAAACCCGTGAATCGCCCCCGGGAACCCACCAATAAGTCAGTAAAAAACCCCAAAAAGGAAAGGGTCGCTTCCTGCGGTGGGTCCAGGTTGGGGGTAAAACTTATCTTATTAACAAGATCTGAAAACCCTTAAAAAAACCCTCTTCCTCTTATCAGTCCTAAAAAAAAAATCCAACGTTGTTACCGAATTTTTTAAGTTAAGAGGACAGATTTCTCGCTCATTTTTCCTTTTTCATGGTACAATAATACTCTTATGTAAATAGTCCCAAACATTCGCTGGAAGTTTATGAAAAAAAACTTTTGAAACATTCTGGAATCTATTACGGAAAGTTTCATAGCCAGTATTTCGTCATCCAAACAGAGAAGAAAGGTGGGAAAAAATAGAGTTTTTAGGTAATCGTCCCTCAGCCTGGAGTCGATGCGTTCACTCCATTTTTCCCCATCCCGGAGAAGGGCTTAAATACTCAAGTTGAGGTGCAAGAAGTGTTTGTGGGAACAAAAACCCCCTAGAGAAAAAGAGCAAAATTTTTCCTCTGAAAAACTGTAATTTTAGGGGTTTGTTTGAATGTATCGGATGGAAAATTTAGATATCCCGGGGGATGCGGTGTGTATGAGGATGTCTTTTTTCGCGGATGCGGAGTAAAAATTGTGCGGAGTTTCCCCGGATTCGGGGGGATGATAGCGGTATCTGATACATAAAATGAGCTGCAGATGTTTTAAATTGTGGGGTGTTTTTGTGGGGTGCGGGTACCGATACATATAGTTAAATTATTTCCGGGTTCCAAGGGTTCGTTAGAGAGGATGAGGTTATTTAAATGATGGAAGGTTGAAGGTTCTACCCGGGTGATGGACTCTATCGGGGATGTGACTCTTTTAACGTCCTGAATCACTGACACTTTACCTGGCTAAGTGTTCGCCAGGTAAATTTAAATGACCTAAGGGTAAATGGCTGGGTTTGCTAAGTGGGGATTAATAAGTTTCTGTTTGGGTAGCTGTTGGGATTGGCTGATTCGGCTGATTGGTCTTATGATTAAATAAGTCTAAAATTTCTTAAAATTTAAGGATTTGGTTGCAGATTGATCATGAG
>NC_069494.1:149330-254330 GCF_026875155.1 Cherax quadricarinatus | reverse complement strand
ACAGCCTTCCTGTCTCTACTGTAAAAACTTCCTTAAATCTCCTGTTCAGCTCTCACATACCTCCTGATCCTTTCTTGTGAGTTCTCCACCTTCTGTCCTTAATCTGATCACCTGGTCTTTGACTGTTGTCTTTCTCCTGATGTGGCTATACAACAGTTTCGGGTCTGTCTTGATTCTCGATGCTATGTCATTTTCATACTGACGCTGGGCCTCCCTCCTTACCTGTGCGTACTCATTCCTGGCTCTGCGACTGATCTCCCTATTTTCGTGTGTTCTCTGCCTTCTGTACTTTTTCCATTCTCTATTGCACTTTGTTTTTGCCTCCTTACACCGTCGGGTGAACCAGGGGCTTGTTCTGGTCTTCCCGTTGTTACTGTTGCCTTGGGAATGAACCTTTCCACTGCCTCCTGCATTTTGTTGCTACATATTCCATCATTTCATTTACTGGCTTTCCTGCCAGTTCTCTGTCCACTGGACCTCCCGCAGGAAGTTCTTCAACCCTATGTAGTCCCTCTTTTATAGTCAGGTTTTTCCCATTCTACTCCTGTTATTCTCTCCACTTGCAGCTCTACTATGTATTCAAAAGCACAGAACCACGTGGTCGCTAGCTCCTATGGGACTCTCATACTTGATGTCTCAATGTCTGAGCTGCCAGGGTGAACACAAGGTCCAATCTTGCTGGTTCATCCTCCCCTTCACTCTGGTAGTGTCCTTAACATGTTGGTGCATGAGGTTTTCCAGCACACTCGTCCAACATCCTGGCTCTCCATGTTTCGGGACCCCCATGTGGCTCCAGGTTTTCCCAGTCAATCTCCCTGTGGTTGAAATCCCCATAACCAGCAACTTTGCTCTGCTGGAGTGAGCTCTTCTTGCCACCTCAGCAAGTGTGTCCACCATTGCTCTGTTGCTCTCTTCATATTCCTCTCTTGGCCTCCTGCAGTTCTGTGGTGATTATACATCACTGCAATGACCACTTTGTGTTCCCAGATGAAGTGTACCTGCTATGTAGTCTCTTTCTCCCGACTCATCTATTCCTTCCATTTTCTCGAATTTCCATCTGTTTTTTACGAGCAGAGCAACCCCACCTCCCCCCCTGCCCCTTCTATCTTTCCTCATGATCTGGTATCCTGGTGGGAAGATTGCATCTGTTATTGTCTCCATGAGTTTTGTTTCTGTAACTGCTATGATGTCTGGGGACTTCTCATTGATTCTTGCCATTCCTCATGTTTATTCGTTAATCCATCTGCATTTGTGTACCAAACCTTCAACTTCTGTTCTAATACTGTAACTGTGGTGCGGGGGGTGGAAACAGAGGGATCGGTGTGTGATGATTGGTTTGGATTGTTCAGTTGCCTTGGGGGTGTCGTGGCTGGAGTCCTTCTCAGGTGTTTCTGGGGGGTGCGCTTGTCCTTCCATTTGATCCCGGGTCATTCTGCTCTCCTTTTTCATTTCCTCCCATTTCTCCTTTCGTTTTTGAACTCTCTCTTTCATTGTCTTCCTTTCGTCCTGTGTTCTGTCTCGGTCGAGGTACACACTCCGGAACTCCTGCTTGCCTCTCAGCCGTGCTTTCTCCTGCAGGATCATGGTTCGGGTGTGTGTGAGTGTGTGTGTGTATGTGTGTACGTGTGTGTGTGTGTGTGTGTGTGTGTGTGTGTGTGTGTGTGTGTGTGTGTGTGTGTGTGAGTACAGTGTAACTATTGTGGAGAATAGTGTAGCCAGGCACTGCGAGTGTAACTATCATACAGACTAGTGTAACAGATCACTGGGAATCTTCCCATAATACAACTCTCATATTTAATACCTTCTGGAGGTTATCTGGAGGTTATTCCGGGGATCAACGCCCTCGCGGCCCGGTCCATGACCAGGCCTCCCGATGGATCAGGGCCTGTCAACTAGGCTGTTACTGCTGGCCGCACGCAGTCCGACGTACGAGCCACAGCCGGGTGATCCGGCACTGACTTTAGGTATCTGTCAGTTCTCTCTTGAGGCAGCCAGGGTTTATTGGCAATTCCCTAATGCTTGATGGGAGGCTGTTGAACAGTCTTGGGCCCCGGGACACTTATGGTGTTTTCTCTTAGTGTACAATGGCGCCCCTACTTTTATTGGCGGCATTTTGCATCGCTGCCCAGTCTTTTACTTTCGTAGGGAGTGATTTCTGTGTGCAGATTTGGGACCATTCCTTCCAAGATTTTCCAAGTGTAGATTATGATATATCTCTCCTCCTGCGTTCCAACGAGTACAAGTCGAGTGCTTCCAAGCGTTCCCAGTAGTTAAAGTGCTTGACAGAACTTATACGTGCAGTAAAGGATCTCTGTACACTCTCTAGATCTGCGATTTCACCTGCTTGTATGGAGATGTTAATGTACAGCAGTTATTCCAGCCTAGAGAGAACAAGTGATTTGAAAAGGATCTCATGGGCTTGGCATCTCTCGTTTTGAAAGTTCTCATTATCCATCCTATCATTTTCTTTGCACGTGCGATCGTGGCACTGTTGTGATCCTTGAAGTGAGATCCTCAGACATTACTACTCCCAGGTCCCTTACATTATTTTTCCGCTCTTATTGTATGGCCGGAGTCAGTAGTATACTCTGTTCTAGTTATTATCTCCTCCAGTTTTCCATAACGGAGTAGTTGGAATTTGTCCTCATTGAAAATCATATTGTTTACCTTACCTATATACTGAGCGAGTTTACATAAATTATGATACAATGATATAATGTAACCATACATAGCGGGCATGGGCAGGCTACGAGTACCTACTATGTACCTATCATACAGAATAGGGTAGCTGCAGGTTCTTAGGTGTTTCTACAGATCATATACTACAGAATAGGGTAGCAACACACTGTGATGGTCCCACAATGCACCTGTTACTTTAAGTTGATCCTCTGTAATAACTAAATAACAAAAGGTACAATACCGTGACTGGAACGATACATAAATATCCCGCACATAGGAAGACTTTACCACGACTAGTGACTTGGTAATGGTCCAAGTCGGACCGAAACGTCGTCGTAAGCTTCTCTCTTCTATCTGGAGTTTATCTGGAGAGAGTTCCGGGGGTCAACGTCCCCGCGGCCCGGTCTGTGACCAGGCCTCCTTAGGTCAGTGTCCCAGGATGCGACCCACACCAGTCGACTAACACCCAGGTACCCATTTTACTGATGGGGAACATAGACAACAGGTGGAAAGAAACACGTCCAATGTTTCTACTCTGGCTGGGAATCGAACCCAGGCCCTCACCGTGTGAAGCCAGAGCGTTAACCACCAGGCCACCAGAGCCCTCAATGTGCGGGTTAGTGTATCCTCTGTAATGTTTACGTAAATAATTTAATTCACTGTATTCCTATTGTATCTCATTTTACTGTAAATGATTTTCATAGAGTTACGTTACTTAGCTGCTTTAATTTTTAAAGTTATAATTATGACTGATTTCTACTGTATCTTACAGCTTAGCTTTAAATAAGATATTGAAAGAACTCCAATGGAAGTAACTAATATTTCTGGGTTATTCTGGTTGGTTATTTACATACGTAACTATGATAATTGTGTACCTGTGTGAACCTTTGTGTACCTGTGTGTACCTGTGTGTACCTGTGTGTACCTGTACCTAAATAAACTTAATAATATCTAAAACTGTGCATTAGCAGACTACAGGTATTTCCACAATATAACTATCATATAGAACAATGTAACAGCACACTACAAGTGTTCTCTCAATGTAACTATCATACAGAACAGAGTAACAGCACACTACAAGTGTTCTCTCAATGTAACTATCATACAGAACAGAGTGACAGCACACTACAAGTGTTCTCTCAATGTAACTATCATACAGAACAGAGTAACAGCACACTACAAGTGTTCTCTCAATGTAACTATCATACAGGACAGAGTAACAGCACACTACAAGTGTTCTCTCAATGTAACTATCATACAGAACAGAGTAACAGCACACTACAAGTGTTCTCTCAATGTAACTATCATACAGAACAGAGTAACAGCACACTACAAGTGTTCTCTCAATGTAACTATCATACAGAACAGGTAACAGCACACTACAAGTGTTCTCTCAATGTAACTATCATACAGAACAGAGTAAGTAACAGCACACTACAAGTGTTCTCTCAATGTAACTATCATACAGAACAGAGTAACAGCACACTACAAGTGTTCTCTCAATGTAACTATCATACATAACAGAGTAACAGCACACTACAAGTGTTCTCTCAATGTAACTATCATACAGAACAGAGTAACAGCACACTACAAGTGTTCTCTCAATGTAACTATCATAAAGAACAGAGTAACAGCACACTACAAGTGTTTTCTCAATGTAACTATCATACAGAACAGAGTAACAGCACACTATAAGTGTTCTCTCAATGTAACTATCATACAGAACAGAGTAACAGCACACTACAAGTGTTCTCTCAATGTAACTATCATACAGAACAGAGTAACGGCACACTACAAGTGTTCTCTCAATGTAACTATCATACAGAACAGAGTAACAGCACACTACAAGTGTTCTCTCAATGTAACTATCATACATAAGAACATAAGAACATAAGAACGAAGGAACACTGCAGAAGGCCTACTGGCCCATGCGAGGCAGGTCCAAGTCTCCTACCGGCTTAAGCCAATGCACCCAACCTAGTCAGGTCAGGTCACATTGACTTAAGGAAGGAACACGGCAACCGACCTGGTAGCACAAGCTATCAGGTCTAACTCACACCCACCCACATCTACTCATGTATTTATCCAACCTATTTTTAAGCTACGCAACGTTCTGGCCTCTATAACGGTACTTGGGAGTTTGTTCCACTCATCCACAACTCTATTACCAAACCAGTACTTTCCTATATCCTTCCTGAATCTGAATTTTTCCAACTTAAAACCATTGCTGCGAGTCCTGTCTAGGCTAGATATTTTCAGCACACTATTTACATCCCCTTTATTTATTCCTGTCTTCCATTTATACACCTCAATCATATCCCCCCTAATTCTACGTCTTTCTAGAGAGTGCAGATTCAGGGCCCTTAGTCTATCCTCATAGGGAAGGTTTCTGATACATGGGATCAACTTTGTCATCCTCCTTTGTACATTTTCCAGAGAATTTATATCCATTCTGTAATAAGGTGACCAAAACTGTGCAGCATATCTAAATGAGGCCTAACCAAGGATGTATAGAGTTGAAGAACAACCTGAGGACTCCTATTATTTATGCTTCTTGATATGAAGCCAAGGATTCTATTAGCTTTATTGCGAACACTTATGCACTGTTGTCTTGGTTTCAGATTACTGCTAACCAGAACTCCTAAATCTTTTTCGCAATCCGTAATATTAAGATCTACATTATTTAGTTTATATGTGGCATGGTTATTGTCCTGTCCAACATTTAGAACTTTGCATTTGTCTATATTAAACTGCATCTGCCACTACAAGTGTTCTCTCAATGTAACTATCATACAGAACAGAGTAACAGCACACTACAAGTGTTCTCTCAATGTAACTATCATACAGAACAGAGTAACAGCACACTACAAGTGTTCTATCAACGTAACTATCATACATAACAGAGTAACAGCACACTACAAGTGTTCTCTCAATGTAACTATCACACAGAACAGGGTAACAGCACACTACAAGTGTTCTCTCAATGTAACTATCATACAGAACAGAGTAACAGCACACTACAAGTGTTCTATCAACGTAACTATCATACAGAACAGAGTAACAGCACACTACAAGTGTTCTCTCAATGTAACTATCATACAGAACAGAGTAACAGCACACTACAAGTGTTCTATCAACGTAACTATCATACATAACAGAGTAACAGCACACTACAAGTGTTCTCTCAATGTAACTATCACACAGAACAGGGTAACAGCACACTACAAGTGTTCTCTCAATGTAACTATCATACAGAACAGAGTAACAGCACACTACAAGTGTTCTATCAACGTAACTATCATACATAACAGAGTAACAGCACACTACAAGTGTTTCTATCAATGTAACTATCATACAGAAACAGAGTAACAGCACACTACAAGTGTTCTCTCAATGTAACTATCACACAGAACAGAGTAACAGCACACTACAGTTGGCAATGTAACTATCATGCAGAACAGAGTAACAGCACACTACAAGTGCTCTCTCAATGTAACTATCATACAGAACAGAGTAAAAGCACACTACATGTGTTCTCTCAATGTAACTATCATACATAACAGAGTAACAGCACACTACAAGTGTTCTCTCAATGTAACTATCATACAGAACACGAGTAACAGCACACTACAAGTGTTCTCTCAATGTAACTATCATACAGAACAGGTAACAGCACACTACAAGTGTTCTCTCAATGTAACTATCAACAGAACAGAGTAACAGCACACTACAAGTGTTCTCTCATGTAACTATCATACATAACAGAGTAACAGCACACTACAAGTGTTCTCTCAATGTAACTATCATACAGAACAGGTAACAGCACACTACAAGTGTTCTCTCAATGTAACTATCATACATAACAGAGTAACAGCACACTACAAGTGTTCTCTCAATGTAACTATCATACATAACAGAGTAACAGCACACTACAAGTGTTCTCTCAATGTAACTATCATACAGAACAGAGGAACAGCACACTACAAGTGTTCTCTCAATGTAACTATCATACATAACAGAGTAACAGCACACTACAAGTGTTCTCTCAATGTAACTATCATACAGAACAGAGGAACAGCACACTACATGTATCCCTACACTGAAACTATCATGAGGATATTAAGAACTTCAAGCACTAGTACACCCCTAATGTAATCAAGTAACTAACTTATACTATCATTAGATATCCGTGATAATTTTTACATCCAGTTTAGAGTTACGTTCCTTGTGCCTCTCGGAGCAGTTCCAAACCTACGTTAAAGATATTAATAAATCATTATGAAGGATCTGATACTGTTCACATCGTGTTAGAACTGAAGTCAAAACATGTCGGTGATAAATATTTGTACCAAGGTGACGGGATCAATTTCTAATGGCTTGGCTTTGTATAAAATTCAAATTGGGTTGATGATTTAGATTCAGCTAATTAGAATTGTAAATTAAACGATAAGTTGCATCAGGATGGGCGACAGAATGCACCTGGAAATATCAACACACATGCAGTATAATGTGATCCTTTATTGACAACGTTTCTTCCACACAGTTGGCTTTATCAAGTCACGGGTTTGCCTTGATAAAGCCCACTGTGTGGGCGAAACGTTGTCGATAAAGGATCACATTATACTGCATGTGTTATTTCTATTGTGTCGGTATTTTATTCCATTTATTTCCAGAGTGCACCTGAATAGACAGTGTGCACCATAGTAGGTGACTAGGTACTCCAGACCGTCGTGTTGTTTTGAGACTCTCTGATCGCAGGTTCTATCCCCACCCGTCGTATGGTTTGTTTGCAATCGTGTCATTACGATTTCGTGAGTCACTCAGAGTATAGTCATCGCTACTCTCTTTGTGTATATATATCAAAATATATGCTATGAACAGTATATACAGAATATTAAAATTAAATTTATGTTGTAGCGTCTAATGCCTAGTGATAGAAGGAGGAGAAGGAGAAGAAGAAGGAGAAGGAGAAGGAGAAGGAGAAGAGAAGAAGAAGAAGAAGAAGAAGAAGAAGAAGAAGAAGAAGAAGAAGAAGAAGAAGTAGAGGAAGAAGGGGAAGAAGATGGTTTGGTTAACAAGATAGCCTAAGACAGCCAGGCTGTGTGGCTTATTTCACTTTTTGGGTCCTCTTGATGGTCTCACCCACAACAGTCGACTAACTTCTAGATATATTAACTATTAGGTAAAAAACAATAGGTCCAACGCGCTCAGGGTTCGATCCGTGTAATTTCGGTTGTGAACTGAATGCCTTATGAGAATTCGTTTGGGAATTCCTCTCAGCACCTCACCATCATCACGCTCCAGCCCCGTATAAAGTCTCCAGTGGAAATAAAGACCACCTTAGCAATTAGGACTCCAATATAAATAAGGACCATTGGAAATGAGGACCCTAATGGAAATAAGACCCCTTAATGGAAGAGAGAACCAGAAACAGTGAAATCATAAAACCCATTAAATATTATTCACACTGACTCTATTGTATTATCCAAGACTAAATCTGCATAATTATGCTATGTGTATGTGAGACTACAACATTACTATTCCCTTAATACAACTCTATAAATTTATGCTACTGTTCGTAAAATCTTTGAAAGATTTCCAAAATAAAATTTACATTATCAGTGTATATACAACATCGGCTATTATGCATTATGAGCAGCAATGTATATACAAAGTGGGGTATATATCTCATTATACAAATATACCTATAGTTTACATTAATTCCTTTCATTAAATATTAAAGTATTCTTGCCTGGTGGTGTAGTGGTGACCTGTACTCGAACTTATTATACAGAACTAATCAATTTAAGACACTACAAGTGTCCCATATCTCACATAACGAGGGACCGAGGTTCACCCCAGCACGGATGAACGGTAAGCGTGTTTCCTTATGCCTGTTGTCCTGTTCACCTAACAGTAAGTACCAGAGATGTAACCCGACCCCTGTCGGGTTACATCCCTGGTGCGCATCCCTGGTCGCATCTGAGACGTGTTAGATATTTCCTTATAGCTAGCAAACCATACCATGGGTGGGGTTAGAACCCGCGATCAGAGTCATAAAACTCTAGACCGATGCGTTAGCCACTGGACCAGCTAGCTACAATAAGATTCGTCCAACTAGGTGTATTTCTACACCATTGGAAGGTTAGCATAGGCACCACTGTGACCACAAATGCAAGTTTTTACAGACGAATCTGCCGCTAGCATGGCCGCGACGAACTCTAGCTCATGTCCCCACAATGCCGTCAACATACCCGTGGTATGGTTTGTTTGCAATTATGTCATTATGATTTCGTGAGTAATGTTTGCTTATAGTTGTTGCCCCTGATTACCTAGCAGCAAGTAGGTACCTGGGTATTAGGTAACTACGGTGAGTTTAAACCCAGGGGGTGATAGTATACCTTAGCTAGGCTTTGAAATGAACCGATATATGTTAATTAATAGCTCTTAGCTAGTAGATGCTTAACCAGTCACGGATCAAGTCACGAGTCATTACTTGACGATGACCCTGTCATAAAGCACCTGCCTAGTTTCCTGATAAATAAACCACCACTGTTACCTAGTCTATCATCACCCCCAACTTCTCCTTGCCCTTTAACACCACCTAACACCATCGGACTCACCTGGTCGAGGCAGTGGGCCCTACACTGAGCCGTCTTCAGTGCTGATTGCAAATCCAACACCGTACAACACGTCGCTGCCACCAGCGTCGTCAAGACGCACACTGATCTCGTCACTGCCATTCTCAAGTGATCTTAAACTCGTCCCTTTTCACTCGGTCGAGTTTTAATAGAGCACAATGCGTAGGAATTCCCAAATTACATTAACTACAAAAAGCGATCATTTAACCATAAGCAATATTAAAAGCAGCCACGATACATTTGGCAACCAAGCAGTCGAAAATTACCAGGAATGTTCAGAATCTTTGCATGTATCACTGGGGTTTTGAGATGGGCAGCTCACGTGGGAGAAAGTATAAATACCCTCCCACAGCGGAGGACAAGCCAGGACTGTCTAGTGGGCGGCCTCACGAGCCATTTTGATGTTCAGATGCGAGAGGTTACTGAATAAACTTTTCTCATTTATTTCGCCTGTTCACCTTACATTTATCAATTTATCTCTCTTTTTAGGGGTTTTACTGCGTCATAAGTAACTATGAAAGACTGTTAGTGAGCAAAATCATTAAGAAAATACGGTTTTCATAGGTAGAGATATAATTATTGTTACAAAACAGAGGTAACTAAGACCGGCCATGTTTCTGGAGGCTGTTGGACGAAGCTCAGTTGCCAACTGATACTTCATGAACCTGGAACTTTAGCCATACCTGGAATACTAATAATAATAATATCTTTACTACCAGTACATATACAAGGTATACAAGTACATGTACAAGGTATACAAGTACATGTACAAGGTATACCAGTACATGTACAAGGTATACAAGTACATGTACAAGGTATACAAGTACATGTACAAGGTATACAAGTACATGTACAAGGTATACAAGTACAT
Organism: Cherax quadricarinatus; assembly: GCF_026875155.1. Lineage (NCBI taxonomy): Eukaryota > Metazoa > Arthropoda > Malacostraca > Decapoda > Parastacidae > Cherax > Cherax quadricarinatus. The sequence continues at coordinate 244,139 of NC_069494.1, read as the reverse complement.
GTACAAGGTATACAAGTACATGTACAAGGTATACAAGTACATGTACAAGGTATACAAGTACATGTACAAGGTATACAAGTACATGTACAAGGTATACAAGTACATGTACAAGGTATACAAGTACATGTACAAGGTATACAAGTACATGTACAAGGTATACAAGTACATGTACAAGGTATACAAGTACATGTACAAGGTATACAAGTACATGTACAAGGTATACAAGTACATGTACAAGGTATACAAGTACATGTACAAGGTATACAAGTACATGTACAAGGTATACAAGTACATGTACAAGGTATACAGACCATAGCTGACATCAGTGACATACTACTATATAGAAAGCCCCTTGTTATGCTGAGCATTTCCCGCAAATTAGGTCAGTTTTGTCCCAGGATGTGACCCACACCAGTCCACTAACACCCAGGATGTGACCCACACCAGTCCACTAACACCCAGGATGTGACCCACACCAGTCCACTAACACCCAGGTACCCATTTTACTGATAGGGAACATAGACAACAGGTGTAAGGATTCCCTCGCTGGGAATCGAACGTTGACCCAGGCCGTGTGAAGTGAGAACTTTAGCCACCAGGCCACTATTTAACATCAGTGGGTTAGTAACTCAGGATATCTTAAGAAAGCCACTAAGTGTGGCTTATTTCCATAGGGTTCCTTCAGACGTCTCCTCCAGGATGTCTCCCATAACACAACACCAAGTCCTGCGGCAGCTGTGAGAAGAAACATGCTCGTGTCTCCACCTCTCCCAGGATCGAACCCGGGGAATTCGTCTGTGAGACGAAGGCACAACCACTGAACCATCAGATTTTTTTAGATTTTGCCACCGAAGTGGCTAGTTTATTGTGCACCCCATATCCATCCTGTGGACAGTAGCGCGAGAGCATATGGATACACAAAAGGCCTAGGAACTAGGCCCCAAAGGGTTAACAGGAATACATATGGATTTATATCTACATATCTATAGTTCACTTATCTGTTACAAGCAAATTTAGGAAATTTGCTTAGTATATCTGGTATCTTATTTTCATTAATAAGATATCTTGACATGTCACATAGGTTATTATACTGTCTGTCTCTGTATTCCTCAATAAGTGGATAATTAAGCACATAGTGTTCAAGAGAGTGACCATTGCCTGATCACATAATTTACATTTAGTTTGATCATCATCTGTGTGTCTCCCAAACTGCCAGAAGTACTTGTAACCAAGCCTAAGCCTGGCCACTACAACATCAGTCAGTACTTGTAACCAAGCCTAAGCCTGGCCCACTACAACATCAGTCAGTACTTGTAACCAACCCTAAGCCTGCCACTACAACATCAGTCAGTACTTGTAACCAAAGCCTAAGTCTGGCCACTACAACATCAGTCAGTACTTGTAACCAAGCCTAAGTCTGGCCACTACAAACATCAGTCAGTACTTGTAACCAAGCCTAAGCCTGGCCACAAAAACATCATCAGTACTTGTAACCAAGCCTAAGCCTGGCCACTACAACATCAGTCAGTACTTGTAACCAAGCCTAACCCTGGCCACTACAACATCAGTCATTTCTTGTAACCAAGACTAAGCCAGGCCACTACAACATCAGCAGTACTTGTAACCAAGCCTAAGCCTGGCCACTACAACATCAGTCGTCTGTTCACATTGCAAGTTGCTCCATAAACATACTTATCTACTTTTCATGTTATCATAGTGGGTTATAGATCTACTCAGACTTCTAACTACATTCCTATAACAATCATTTTCATTATTTATTTCCCTCTCTAATATTATTCCTAATTGCTAGACACAGATTTTACCAAAGTTATAATTCTACATTCCCCTTCTGGGTACTCTTCTTGGCTAACATATCAATTTTATCATGAAGGAGTAATCCAATGTGTGATGGGATCCATAACAATTGTACATTAATTCCTTTTGTCCCTAATTTTTGAGTATCTATCCCTGGCTTCCCCAATGAGCATGTTGTTGGAGTCATTATATGGGGCCAAGAGCCTTCAATGATGACATAGAATCAGTAATGATGATAGGGGCCCAAGCTCAGTGCCCATAGGTTAGCTTTAGCGCCATTAGGATTGCAAACAATTCAGTTTGCAGTGTAGACGCCCAGTTTTTAATTTTTTATACCTAACTAAACCCAAATTTATTATCGTTTTTAACTAGGGAGGCAACAAGAGCAGATGCAGCCCTGCCAGGAGACTCCTGTTTAGATCCATCAGTGTATTAACTTGTGATAACTTATTACTACCAGCTAGGTGAGAAATTTCTTCTTAAAGCAGTTGCTCTAACAAGAGTTTTTAAGGAAGGAATACTAGCAAGAGCTTTCTTGGGAGGGGACTTGTAGGTATGTGATATTAAATAAAACACATCTTCCATGGAGGGGTGAAATGCCTTGTTGCCTACAGTGTTTACAGTTCATGCAGGTTATAAATTTAATGCAATTGCACGTTTTCACAATCCATTTAGATCTGTGTGTATTTAAACCTCTAGACACTTGGTAAGATTCACTGTGACAGTGTCTGTTCGTTTCTCAACATTCTAAACCGAGTACAGGGGTTAATTTCAACAATCCTATCAGTGATACAGAAATACCAAGCCCCTTCCTCATGTTAAGAACTTTGTAGATCTGGACAGCCAAGAATAATCTGAGAGCTTCATTTTGCATTAACTCCAAGGGTGGGAGAAAAACTTTCTCTAGCTAATATCAACATGGGAGCAGCATAATCAATTAAGGACCTAAACATAGGCTATGTACATCATTCTCAAGATTCTCACATTTTGCACCATAGTTGGGATTGTAGCCAGCAACGCTTTGAGAGCATTAGCCCAGCTTACATTTCTTGTTTAGTTGTGGTATAGTGGATTTGTTAAAGGGTACTCTACACCAAGATATCTGTAAGTTTAACGTAGCTAATGATTCACCTGCAAATAGATGGGTGGGGGATGTCGTTTGCTTGTTAAATCTTTGTTTTAGAGGAAGATATTATGAGGCCTAGTCGATTACAAATTGCTTGAAATTCATTTAAGAATTGTACTCATCTTCTTATGCCCTGTTGTATGGATCATGATATCATCAGCAAGCTTATAGCTATATGTTTAGGTGAGGCAGGTAGAGCATTTAGGAGAGCATTAATCAGAATATTAAATAGCATGGGGGCTAAGAACTCCTCCCTGCGGTGTACCTAAAGACATTTCTTTAGAATCACTTCTGAAGCTTGGTAAGGACAGAGGATACTCTATTTGACAGGTATCCTATTATCCACAGAGTAAGCTACCACCAATATTCATTTTGGCTAGTTCATGTAGTTTTAACGGTTCTGTTGCAATATCAATGCAGATTTTAGATCAAGAAAAGTGGTAAAACTAGTAGAGGTGTGTGCAGTGAGAAAGGTGGAAATACAGTTCTGCCACTTTTACCTTTCATGAACCCTAGAGGTAGGGGGAAGTTGGTGTCTGATTCTGTAGTACAATCTGTTAAGTATCATTCTTTCAAAAGTTTTACAAAGACAACTAGTTAAGGAGATCGGGCCCAAATGTATCAGGCTGTTGGGGCTTAGGGATAGGCACAAAAGAGACTATTGGTCCAGGAAGTAGGAAGAACCGCCCTCAATGTAACTGAGATTTACAGTGCCAACAAGGGTTATTTAGGCACGTGCCTTAGAGTTCTGAGAAATCATAGGTTATTTCCATCCTCTCCAGGAGCAGTTTATTTGACCTTTGGTTAATGCATTATCTAATTCATTTCTCGGTAAAGAGACAATCACTCTCATCAATTTTGGCTCAAAAAAATTTAAACAGTTTCAACATTTCTTCAAAAGTACTCTCTAAATTTTTTTTTAATTTTGAGATGGAAGGCTTTCATGCCTGGATGTTTTGGACCAGTCATTTATGAGGTCATTTGCTTTTTCAAGAGGAAAGGGATGAGCAACATTGCCAGTCTTTTTCCTGGTTATTTTATTTATACCTTTCCAAGCCAAACTCAAAGGGGTGGACCTATTTAATCCACTAACAAACTGTTCCCATTCCTGTTGCCTAAGTTCTTCCTTTCTATTCCTTGCATTTGTTAGTGCAGCTTGGAACGTTCTGAGCAGGTCTGGGGTTCTACATTCACGGTATTCTTTACAAATCCCATCAGCATCTTAAGAACCTCAAAACTTCGGTCCTAATTAAATAACTCTTAATAATTAATCACTGCATTTACAACAAACATTTTTCAGATATTGCTAATTTTATTTGTCGTAAGACGAGAGCTGAAAATAATGAGTTGAATATGAATTGTTTGATTTTTTTAGATAATTCTGGGTTCAATTTACATAATTTAAAACATACGTCTACCTGTAACTTTCAGGTGTTTCAACAACTATTGTACAAATATATGACACACTCTAAAACTATTTGTAAATTTTCCTTAATAAAAGCTAATATATAAAGGTCTATACAATAAGAATTATACATCTTTGCAGTGAACTGTATGAAGGGAGAGTCTAGTTTAACATTATTTTAGAGAATAAAGAATCCATAGCAAGGTATAAACTATATATGCCTCAAACTTGATTAATGAACCCTCGTTCAGTCGATACACACACACACACACACACACACACACACACACACACACACACACACACACACACACACACACACACACACACACACACACACACATATATATATATATATATAATATATATATATATATATATATATACATATATATATATATATATATATATAATATATATATATATATATAATATATAACACATTTGCCGTTTCCCACCAAGGCAGAGTGGCCCGAAAAGAAAAACTTTCGTCACCATTCACTCCATCCCTGTCTTGCCAGAGGTGCACAACATTAACACCCCTCCATCAGAGTGCAGACACTGCACTTCCCATCTCCAGAAGTAAACTGGAGAGAGAGAGACGCTCCCTCTACAGAAGACGAAGAATCACTAAGCTCCTCAAGAATGCCTGATTATCTGATACACGTAAGGAAGCGCTAACCAGGGAAGTGAAAAATATCGAGTTAAAGTTAAAGGACTCATACGGGAACCAGGAGAGACAGGAGGAGCTAAAAGAGATTACTGAAATTGAAGGAAATTCAATATATTATTTTTCATATACCAAAAACAAGGAACCACTTCTAGTATCGGGCTCCTGCTCAGACAAGATGGATCCTACACAGATGACAAGAGCAATGAATGCGATACTGAAATCTCAATATGACTTTGTGTTCAGCGAGCCACTAATCAGTCTAAAGATACAGCCAAATAATTTTTTCATGAATGAGCCTCATAGCGCTGCCAATGTAGGCCAGATTTCTGACATAACCCTAACTCCACTAGACTTTGAGAAAGCCATCGATGACATGCCCATGTACTCAGCCCCAGGCCCAGACTCGTGGAACTCTGTGTTCATTAGCAGCTGCAGGAAACCCCTCTCACGGGCCCTAAGTATGCTATGAAGAAGGGGCTTAAACACAGGTGAGATTTAACTGTCACTAAAAACAACGGATATAACCCCACTCCTTAAAGGTGGCAGCAAAGCAGTAGCTAAGAACTATAGACCAATAGTTTTACGTCCTACATCATAAAAATCTTTGAAAGAGTTCTAAGAAGCATGTAATCAAACCACCTGGACTCCCAAAAATTGCACAAACCAGGGCAACATAGTTTCAGAGTACGTCGCTCCGGCCGTTTCTCAACTGCTAGGCCACTATATGGTCCTAGATGCACTGGAAAACAAACAGAATGCAGATGTAGTATACACAGACTTTGCAAAAGCCTTTGTCAAGTGCGACCATGGTGTAAGAGCATACAAAATGCGTGCTAAAGGGATAACTGGCAAAGTAGGCAGATGGATCTTCAACTTTCTAACCAATCGCACACAAAGGGTAGTGGTAAACAGAGTTAAATCAGGTGCTGCCATAGTGAAGAGCTCTGTCCTACAAGGCACAGTACTCGTCCCTATCCTGTTCATCATTCTCATATCAGACATAAGTAAACCACAACGCTGTATCATCCTTTGCGGACGATGCTAGGATCTGCATGAGAGTGTCATCCATTGAGGACACGGCAAAGTTCAAAGCAGATATTAGCCAAGTTTTCCAATGGGCAACAGAGAACAATATGATGTTCAGTGAAGACAAATTCCAACTGCTCCGTTATGGAAAACTGGAGGAAATAATAACTAGAACTGAGTATACTACAAACTCCAGTCACACAATAGAGCGGAGAAGTAATGTGAAGGACCTGGGAGTGGTAATGTCTGAAGACCTCACCTTCAAGGATCACAACAATGTCACTATCACATCTGCTAGGAAACTGATGGATAATGAGAACATTCAAGACAAGAGATGCTAAGCCAGTGATGATCCTTTTTAAATCACTTGTTCTCTCTAGGCTGGAATACTGCTGTACATTAACATCCATATTCAAGACAGGTGAAACTGCAGATCTAGAGAATGTACAGAAAACCTTAACTGCACGTATAAGTTCCATCAAACACCTTAACTACTGGGAATGCTTGGAAGCACTTGACTTGTATTCACTGGAGTGCAGGCGAGAGAGGTATATCATAGTCTACACTTGGAAGATTCTGGAGGAAGTGGTCCCTAATACGAACACAGAAATCACTCCATATGAAAGCAAAAGACTTGGCAGGCGATGCAACATACCCCCAGTGAAAAGTAGGGGCGTCACTGGTACACTACGAGAAAACGCAATATTTGTCTGGGGCCCAAGACTGTTCAACAATCTCCCACCAGCAATAAGCGGCATTACTAGTAGACCCCTGGTTGTCTTCAAGAGGGAGCTGGACAGATACCTAAAGTCGGTGCCGGATCAGCCAGGCTGTGGTTCATAGGTTGGATTGCGTGCGGCCAGCAGTAGCAGTCTCGTTGATCAGGCCCTGATCCACCGGGAGGCCTGGTCGTGGACCGGGCTGCGGGGGCGTTGACCCCCGAAATACCCTCCAGGTAGACTCCAGGTAGACTGACGTCCGGTTTGCCGGCTTCCTTGAATCCCTTCACAAATGTTACCATGCTCACACTCGAGCAGCACGTTAATTCATAAAAAACCATTTCTCTCCATTAACTAACACGCTCACGGATGCTTGCTAGAAGTCCAAGCCCCTCGCACAGAAAACCTCCTTTACCCCCTCGCCCCAGCCTATCCTAGGCTGGCTCCTACCCCGCCTTCCATCCACTACAGATTTATATACTCTCGAGGTCATTCTATTTTATTTATCTCTCTATACATGTCCGAACCACCTCAACAACCCTTCCTCAGCACTCTGGGTAATAGTTTTGGTAATCCCGCACCTCCTCCTAATTTCCAAACTACGTATTCTCTGCATTATATTCACACCACACATTGCCCTCAGACATGACATCTCCACTGCCTCCAGCCTCCTTCGTCACTGCCTCCAGCCTCCTCCACTACCTCCAGCCTCCTCCACTACCTCCAGCCTCCTCCACTACCTCCAGCCTTCTCCTTGTTACAGCATTCACCACCCATGCTTCACACCCATACAAGAGTGTTGGTACAACTATACTCTCATACATTCCCCTCTTTTCTTCCATGGACAAAGTTCTTTGTCTCCACAGACTCCTCAGTGCACCATTCTCCTTTTTCCCTCTTGTCAGTTCTATGATTCACCTCATCCTTCATAGACACGTCCACTCCTAAATATCTGAATACATTCAACTCCTCCATACTCTCTCCCTCCAATCTGATATCCAATATACCGTTACCTAATTTTTTGATCATCACCTTACTCTTTCCAATATTCACCTTTTTACACACCCTACCGAACTCATCCACCAACCTCTGCAACTTCTCTTCAGAATCTTCCAAAAGCACAGAGTCATCAGCAAAGAGCAACTGTGATAGCTCCCACTTTATGTTAGATGTTAGATTCTTTATCTTTTAACCCCAGACCTCTTGCCAACACCTGAGCACCTGGATGAGATTTTCGCCTTGTAATCGGTGATACACACGTAACAACATGTACCGTATGTGCCACCTTTATATCAACAATGTATCTCTTAAATCTTCTGTATCATATTATGTAATAAAATATTCCTATATATATATATATAATATATATATATATATATATATATATATATATATATATATATATATATATATATATATATATATATATATATATATAAAATATATATATATATGTCGTGCCGAATAGGCAGAACTTGCCATCTTGGCTTAAATAGCAACGCTCGTCTTGCCATAAAGGACAAGTGAAAATTTGTGTATGTAATAATTTCGTCAAAATCATTCTGAACCTAACGAAAAAAATATATTTCACTGTGTTTGTTTTGTATTAAAATATTGTAAACAAATCTAAAATATATTTAGTTGGGTTAGGCTAAAATAAATTGCGCTTGTTATAATAAGGTTAGGTAAGTTTTCTAAGATTCTTTTGGTGCAAAATCAAAAATGTTTACGTTAACATTAATAAAAAAATATATCTTTAAACGTATAAAAGAAAATTTCAGAAAGGACTTAATTTTAAATGAGTTCTTGCTAATTGACCAGTTTTTACATATTCGGCACGACATATATATATATATATATATATATATATATATATATATATATATATATATATATATATATATATATATATATATATATATATATATACTTTGTTTTCAAAGGTTCCAGTTGATAATTTAAGTTTCCCATCTGACGTACTTTGTAATTACTATTTACCATTGCCAGTACCTACAATTATTGACATTATTAAATTCTATATTGGTGATGCAAAATTTGGGTTTAATGGTGAGTTTTACTCTCAGAAGTTTGGTATCGCAATGGGAAATCCTCTCTCACTTGTCATTAGTAATTTCTACGTAGAATATTTTAAAACAAGATCGCTTAAGAAAATCTTTCTCAATAGAGTCACGTGGTACAGGTACGTTGATTATTGTACGTTTTAAGCCTAAGAATATAAACCATTAACTTGTTAAATTAAATAATCTAACTCATTCCATAAATTTTATTGTTGACTTTGAATAAATAACTCATCGCCTTTTCTAGATGTTTTAATTATGGGGAACCATGATTTTAAGTTTAAAATTTACAGAAAACCATCAAATAACTATTATCGTTCACATCACGAAAGAGTTGAACTTTCTGTATTCTTATCAATGTTTCCTAGAACTTTACGTATTTGCATTCTAGAATTCATAGATGAAGAAATCTTGAAAATTTATGAAATAGCTTATAATCTACAACAGAAAATACTGATCCGATATTATAAAATTTGCTAGAAATAGTTATTACAAGTCAAAAAAAATGGCGACCAACCTTATTCAACTAAAAATATGTTGGTTCTCCCTTACCATAGAAAATTTCTTCATACATCTCTACTTAAGAATTTTAATATCACATTTGTATTTAAAAACCTTAACACAGTTATAAAAAAAGATTTTGATAAATTCCCCCTAAAAAATGCTGACGGCTGTGTCTACATGAGTCCCTGTAAATAACGTGATCAAGTTTATTACGGTCAAACTGGGAAAAGTATTGAAGATTACAACAGTATAAATTTAGCATTAGAAGTGAACAAGAAGGTAAAGCTCTGTTTATTCTTATGAGGGATTTTAACCATCTAATTGATTTTCAAAAAGCCGAGAAGGTTGTATCAAACAGGTCAATGGTGGTGAGAAATATAATTGAAGTTCGACTAAGAAATAGCTTCGAGATTACTTTGAATTTTGTTGATGAATGGTTCAGAGAACCGACATGTTGATAAATTAGACACATGTGCAACTCTTGGGTATCTTGTGTGGCGAAACGTTTCCTCAATAAAGATACCCAAGAGTTGCACATGTGTCTAATTTACTTTGAATTTTGTTTCTGGATTATACAAATTGGATTCATTTAAAATTAACAAATTTAGGGAAGAATTTAGGGTACATTCAACATGTTAAAATCTTAAAGCTCTCGTACAATATAAGTTGTGTCTTACAGGTTATTGATCACCAATCTACATCATCACAAAGTGTCAGGTGCTGCAAGTTGACCACGAGGTGTAATCTCGTCCTGGATGAGACACTTATGCAACATATGGGAATCTTTATTCAGGAAATGTTTCTCCACACAGTGGAGAACGGTGAAGAACGGTGTAAGGAGAGGAGGTGTTTGAGGTAATCTGTCCCTCGGACTGGAATCGATGTGTTCAGTACATCAATCATGAAGGAAAAACAGCATATGGTTGGAGAAGTGACTTATATACCGTAGTGAGTTGAAGCAGGAGGAGGCGGAGTCACAGTAGAGACATCCACTAATGTAGGTGTCAGACAAGATGGTATAAACCTTGGTAATAAATACCGACAAGTTGGTTTAGAAAGACACGTAAGCAAACACTATAACATATTTATTAGAAAACGTTTCGGTCCTGGGACCTTGATCACTTCTAACATACAGAGGTAGAAAGACATTATCTCACTCTCCGTCTAAATATATAATGTCTTTCTACCTCTGTATGTTAGAAGTGATCAAGGTCCCAGGACCGAAACGTTTTCTAATAAATATGTTATAGTGTTTGCTTACGTGTCTTTCCAAACCAACTAATGTAGGTCTTCCTTCAAACGTTGGAAAAGTGTTGAAAATTCCTTTATCTTCAACACTTGTCCACACACACACACACACACACACACACACACACACACACACACACACACACACACACACACACACACACACACACACACACACACACACACACACACACACACACACACACACATACACCACACACACACCACACACACACACACATGGATCAGAGAATACCTGACAGGGAGGCAACAACGAGTCATGGTACGTGACGAGGTGTCAGAGTGGGCGCTTGTGACAAGCGGGTTCCACAGGGGTCAGTCCTAGGACCTGTGCTGTTCTTGGTATATGTGAACGACATAACGGAAGGGATAGACTCAGAAGTGTCCTTGTTTGCAGATGATGTGAAGTTAATGAGAAGAATCAAATCGGATGAGGATCAGGCAGGACTACAAAGAGACCTGGACAGGCTGCAAGCCTGGTCCAGCAACTGGCTCCTTGAGTTTAACCCTGCCAAATGCAAAGTCATGAAGATTGGGGAAGGGCAAAGAAGCCCGCAGACACAATATAGTTTAGATGGCCAAAGACTGCAAACCTCACTCAAGGAAAAAGATCTGGGGGGTGAGTATAACACCGAGCATATCTCCTGAGGCGCACATAAATCAGATAACTGCTGCAGCATACGGGCGCCTGGCAAACCTACGGATAGCGTTCCGATACCTCAGTAAGGAGTCGTTCAAGACCCTGTATACCATTTACGTCAGGCCCATACTGGAGTATGCAGCACCAGTTTGGAATCCACACCTAGTCAAGCACGTCAAGAAATTAGAGAAAGTGCAAAGGTTTGCAACAAGACTAGTCCCAGAGCTACGGGGATTGTCCTACGAAGAAAGGTTGAGGGAAATCGGCCTGACGACACTGGAGGCCAGGAGGGTCAGGGGAGACATGATAACGACATATAAAATACTGCGCGGAATAGACAAGGTGGACAAAGACAGGATGTTCCAGAGATGGGACACAGACACAAGAGGTCACAATTGGAAGTTGAAGACTCAGATGAATCGAAGGGATGTTAGGAAGTATTTCTTCAGTCATAGAGTAGTCAAGTCATGGAATAGTCTAGAAAGTGAAGTAGTGGAGGCGGGAACCATACATAGTTTTAAGGCGAGGTATGATAAAGCTCATGTAGCAGGGAGAGAGAGGACCTAGTAGCAATCAGTGAAGAGGCGGGGCCAGAGCTATGACTCGACCCCTGCAACCACAAATAGGTGAGTACAAATAGGTGAGTACACACACACACACACATACACACACACATACACACACATACACCCACACACAACACACACACACACACATACACACACACACACACACATACACACACATACACCCACACACACACACACACACACACACACACACACACACCACACATACACACACATACACACACACACATACACACACACACATACACACACACACACACATATATATATATATATATATATATATATATATATATATATATATATATATACATACATATATATATATATATATATATATATATATATATATATATAAATATATTATATATATATATATATATATATATATATATATTAGTTTAATAATAATTATTACTATTACTAATATCATGGTGCCCAGGTTTAAAATATTCAACAAACTGCTCCCTACAACAAATACCTAAAAATACTTCAACAAACCAGTAATAAATACTGTAACATCAACTAATAAAAAAAAACCCAATAATTTAAATTCAGATAACCGGTGCATTAGTCCCCATAATTTATTCTGCCCCTGTAATTAAACAGACATAATTATTAGGTAGGAATAATACGCTTGTGATACCTGCTGGTGATGTTGCTATGGCAACCACTTTATATTTCCAGTTATTGCTAATGTGGGTATTTTTTTCTAATTACTTATATAAAATTAGTATAGTATGTAACAAGAATAAGAATGTTATTACTAACAAATTTAAAGTTAATCGTTGATTACTTAAAATATTAAATCCAACTATTTGCAAAATAAGCGGCAGCAACGACAGAATTATAGCAGAATCAGTTTACCTGGGTATTGTTTTACTACAAGTACATGTACAAGGTGTACAAGTACATGTACAAGGTGTACAAGTACATGTACAAGGTATACAAGTACATGTACAAGGTGTACAAGTACATGTACAAGGTGTACAAGTACATGTACAAGGTGTTCAAGTACATGTACAAGGTGTACAAGTACATGTACAAGGTGTTCAAGTGCATGTACAAGGTGTACAAGTACATGTACAAGGTGTTCAAGTACATGTACAAGGTGTACAAGTGCATGTACAAGGTATACAAGTACATGTACAAGGTGTACAAGTACATGTACAAGGTGTACAAGTACATGTACAAGGTATACAAGTACATGTACAAGGTGTACAAGTACATGTACAAGGTGTACAAGTACATGTACAAGGTGTTCAAGTACATGTACAAGGTGTACAAGTGCATGTACAAGGTGTACAAGTACATGTACAAGGTGTACAAGTACATGTACAAGGTGTTCAAGTACATGTACAAGGTGTACAAGTACATGTACAAGGTGTACAAGTACATGTACAAGGTGTACAAGTACATGTACAAGGTGTACAAGTACATGTACAAGGTGTACAGGTACAAGGTGTACAAGTACATGTACAAGGTGTACAAGTACATGTACAAGGTATACAAGTACATGTACAAGGTGTACAAGTACATGTACAAGGTATACAAGTACAAGGTATACAAGTACATGTACAAGGTGTACAAGTACAAGGTGTACAAGTACATGTACAAGGTATACAAGTACATGTACAAGGTATACAAGCACATGTACAAGGTGTACAAGTACATGTACAAGGTATACAAGTACAAGGTATACAAGTACATGTACAAGGTGTACAAGTACAAGGTGTACAAGTACATGTACAAGGTATACAAGTACATGTACAAGGTATACAAGCACATGTACAAGGTATACAAGCACATGTACAAGGTGTACAAGTACATGTACAAGGTATACAAGTACAAGGTATACAAGTACATGTACTAGGTGTACAAGTACAAGGTGTACAAGTACATGTACAAGGTATACAAGTACATGTACAAGGTATACAAGTACATGTACAAGGTATACAGACCATAGCTGACATCAGTGACATACTACTATATAGAAAGTCGCTTGTTATGCTGAGCATTTCCCGCAAATTAGGTCAGTTTTATCCCAGGATGTGACCCACACCAGTCCACTAACACCAACGATGTGACCCACACCAGTCCACTAACACCAACGATGTGACCCACACCAGTCCACTAACACCCTGGATGTGACCCACACCAATCCACTAACACCAACGATGTGACCCACACCAGTCCACTAACACCCAGGATGTGACCCACACCAGTCCACTAACACCCAGGATGTGACCCACACCAGTCCACTAACACCCAGGATGTGACCCACACCAGTCCACTAACACCCAGGAAGTGACCCACACCAGTCCACTAACACCCAGGATGTGACCCACACCAGTCCACTAACACCCAGGATGTGACCCACACCAGTCCACTAACACCCAGGAAGTGACCCACACCAGTCCACTAACACCCAGGTACCCATTTTGAACTGATGGGTGAACAGGGACAGGAACACCAGCACCGGAGGAGATTCGAATCCCGGACCTCAGTGTGTGAGCTGATTGCGCTAGCGATCGAGCTACGGGACACCCAGGTATTTCTTATTGTTTTAATGTATCCCAGAGTCAGGTGACAGTGGGCGGAATTTCATAGTAATCTGTAGGACGGTTCTGGTGCTATAACAGACAGCTTTCAGCCAGACTTATAGGATAATCAACAGTCAAAGAGTATAGCGAGAAATTTGACTGTTATACAAAAACCGTAGAGGCGTAGAACGGTATAAGGGACGACTTGGTATCTCAGGAAAGTTACCTAGTTTGTGTCTAGCAAAAGAAACCTTATTAGATGGGTTTCATATTAGATGGGTTTCATATTAGATGGGTTTCATATTAGATGGGTTTCATATTAGATGGGTTTCATATTAGATGGGTTTCATATTAGATGGGTTTCATATTAGATGGGTTTCATATTAGATGGGTTTCATATTAGATGGGTTTCATATTAGATGGGTTTCATATTAGATGGGTTTCATATTAGATGGGTTTCATATTAGATGGGTTTCATATTGAAGCTTAATGCATGCGGCTTTTTGGAGTGGTCGCTGCAAGGTGACAGTGCTTGAGACTTTCTGGAGTGGTCGCTACAGGGTGACAGTGTATGAGACTTTCTGGAGTGGTCGCTACAGGGTGACAGTGCTTGAGACTTTCTGGAGTGGTCGCTACAGGGTGACAGTGTATGAGACTTTCTGGAGTGGTCGCTACAGGGTGACAGTGTATGAGACTTTCTGGAGTGGTCGCTACAGGGTGACAGTGTATGAGACTTTCTGGAGTGGTCGCTACAGGGTGACAGTGTATGAGACTTTCTGGAGTGGTCGCTACAGGGTGACAGTGTATGAGACTTTCTGGAGTGGTCGCTACAGGGTGACATAAATGATGAGTATGAACAGGGTAGTAAAAAAAGAAACCATACCACGGGTGGGGGTTAGAACCCGCGATCAGTCAAAAAACTCCAGACCGTCGCGTTAGCCACTGGCTAACGCGACGGTCTGGAGTTCTGTGACACTCTGTTCGCGGGTTCTAACCCCTACCGTGGTATGGGTTGTTTGCAATCGTGTCATTATGATTTCGTGAGTCACAGGGTAGTAATTAGAATACAACCTCGAGGTGCTCCTTAAACTTGTAGACAAATGGTTGAGAGAACCGATAGGACGATGATTGATGAATGTCTCCACACTGAAGATACCCACGTGTTGCACAAGTGTCTAATTCATCACTCCTTCAACTTAATATAAAGTCAGATTAAAGGCGAAGCGATTATTTTCTTGACATAGAAAGGATTTTATGTTAAGAGATCTCTAAGGAATGTGACAAATTGCCTTGGAGGCCCAAGGATAAGACCAGCGCTGAGATGTTGCAACCTCAGGTAGTGTTATTAGACCAGCACTACGATGTTGCAACCTCAGGTAGTGTTATTAGACCAGCACTACGATGTTGCAACCTCAGGTAGTGTTATTAGACCAGCACTACGATGTTGCAACCTCAGGTAGTGTTATTAGACCAGCACTACGATGTTGCAACCTCAGGTAGTGTTATTAGACCAGCACTACGATGTTGCAACCCTCAGGTAGTGTTATTAGACCAGCACTACGATGTTGCAACCTCAGGTAGTGTTATTAGACCAGCACTACGATGTTGCAACCTCAGGTAGTGTTATTAGACCAGCACTACGATGTTGCAACCTCAGGCAGTGTTATTAGACCAGCACTACGATGTTGCAACCTCAGGTAGTTTTTATTAGACCAGCACTACGATGTTGCAACCTCAGGTAGTGTTATTAGACCAGCACTACGATGTTGCAACCTCAGGTAGTGTTATTAGACCAGCACTACGATGTTGCAACCTCAGGTAGTGTTATTAGACCAGCACTACGATGTTGCAACCTCAGGTAGTGTTATTAGACCAGCACTACGATGTTGCAACCTCAGGTAGTGTTATTAGACCAGCACTACGATGTTGCAACCTCAGGTAGTGTTATTAGACCAGCACTACGATGTTGCAACCTCAGGTTAGTGTTATTAGACCAGCACTACGATGTTGCAACCTCAGGTAGTGTTATTAGACCAGCACTACGATGTTGCAACCTCAGGTAGTGTTATTAGACCAGCACTACGATGTTGCAACCTCAGGTAGTGTTATTAGACCAGCACTACGATGTTGCAACCTCACGTAGTGTTATTAGACCAGCACTACGATGTTGCAATTCGAAATCGGAAAATGCAACAATGAATTATTGAACCTCATCGAAATTATTACGATTGTGTGTTCCTAAGTGAATAAAAGGATAGACAGTGTAACAACCCTGTATGGTAGTCAGGCGTGGAAGTATGTGTGCATGGTAGTCAGGCGTGGAAGTATGTGTGCATGGTAGTCAGGCGTGGAAGTATGTGTGCATGGTAGTCAGGCGTGGAAGTATGTGTGCATGGTAGTCAGGCGTGGAAGTATGTGTGCATGGTAGTCAGGCGCGGAAGTATGTGTGCATGGTAGTCAGGCGTGGAAGTATGTGTGCATGGTAGTCAGGCGTGGAAGTATGTGTGCATGGTAGTCAGGCGTGGAAGCATGTGTGCATGGTAGTCAGGCGTGGAGGTATGTGTGCATGGTAGTCAGGCGTGGAAGTATGTGTGCATGGTAGTCAGGCGTGGAAGCATGTGTGCATGGTAGTCAGGCGTGGAAGTGTGTGTGCATGGTAGTCAGGCGTGGAAGTATGTGTGCATGGTAGTCAGGCGTGGAAGTATGTGTGCATGGTAGTCAGGCGCGGAAGTATGTGTGCATGGTAGTCAGGCGTGGAAGTATGTGTGCATGGTAGTCAGGCGTGGAAGTATGTGTGCATGGTAGTCAGGCGTGGAAGTATGTGTGCATGGTAGTCAGGCGTGGAAGTATGTGTGCATGGTAGTCAGGCGTGGAAGTATGTTGCATGGTAGTCAGGCGTGGAAGTATGTGTGCATGGTAGTCAGGCGTTGGAAGTATGTGTGCATGGTAGTAGGCGTGGAAGCATTGTGTGCATGGTAGTCAGGCGTGGAGGTATGTGTGCATGGTAGTCAGGCGTGGAAGTATGTGTGCATGGTAGTCAGGCGTGGAAGCATGTGTGCATGGTAGTCAGGCGTGGAAGTGTGTGTGCATGGTAGTCAGGCGTGGAAGTATGTGTGCATGGTAGTCAGGCGTGGAATTTATGTGTGCATGGTAGTCAGGCGTGGAAGTATGTGTGCATGGTAGTCAGGCGTGGAAGTATGTGTGCATGGTAGTCAGGCGTGGAAGTATGTGTGCATGGTTAGTCAGGCGCGGAAGTATGTGTGCATGGTAGTCAGGGCGTGGAAGTATGTGTGCATGGTAGTCGGGCGTGGAAGTATGTGTGCATGGTAGTCAGGCGTGGAAGCATGTGTGCATGGTAGTCAGGCGTGGAGGTATGTGTGCATGGTAGTCAGGCGTGGAAGTATGTGTGCATGGTAGTCAGGCGTGGAAGCATGTGTGCATGGTTTGTCAGGCGTGGAAGTGTGTGTGCATGGTAGTCAGGCGTGGAAGTATGTGTGCATGGTAGTCAGGCGTGGAAGTATGTGTGCATGGTAGTCAGGCGCGGAAGTATGTGTGCATGGTAGTCAGGCGTGGAAGTATGTGTGCATGGTAGTCAGGCGTGAAGTATGTGTGCATGGTAGTCAGGCGTGGAAGTATGTGTGCATGGTAGTCAGGCGTGGAAGTATGTGTGCATGGTAGTCAGGCGTGGAAGTATGTGTGCATGGTAGTCAGGCGTGGAAGTATGTGTGCATGGTAGTCAGGCGTGGAAGTATGTGTGCATGGTAGTCAGGCGTGGAAGTATGTGTGCATGGTAGTCAGGCGTGGAACTATGTGTGTATGGTAGTCAGGCGTGGAAGTATGTGTGCATGGTAGTCAGGCGTGGAAGTATGTGTGCATGGTAGTCAGGCGTGGAAGTATGTGTGCATGGTAGTCAGGCGTGGAACTATGTGTGTATGGTAGTCAGGCGTGGAAGTATGTGTGCATGGTAGTCAGGCGTGGAACTATGTGTGCATGGTAGTCAGGCGTGGAAGTATGTGTGCATGGTAGTCAGGCGTGGAACTATGTGTGCATGGTAGTCAGGCGTGGAAGTATGTGTGAATGGTAGTCAGGCGTGGAAGTATGTGTGCATGGTAGTCAGGCATGGACGCATGTGCCCATGGTAGTCAGGCGTGGAAGCATGGGCCCATGGTAGTCAGGCATGGACGCATGTGCCCATGGTAGTCAGGCATGGACGCATGTGCCCATGGTAGTCAGGCATGGACGCATGTGCTCATGGTAGTCAGGCGTGGAAGCACGTGCTCATGGTAGTCAGGCGTGGAAGCATGTGCCCATGGTAGTCAGGCATGGACACATGTGCCCATGGTAGTCAGGCATGGACACATGTGCCCATGGTAGTCAGGCATGGACACATGTGCCCATGGTAGTCAGGCTTGGACACATGTGTCCATGGTAGTCAGGCATGGAAGCATGTGCCCATGGTAGTCAGGCGTGGAAGCATGTGCCCATGGTAGTCAGGCGTGGAAGCATGTGCTCATGGTAGTCAGGCGTGGAAGCATGTGTCATGGTAGTCAGGCGTGGAAGCATGTGCTCATGGTAGTCAGGCGTGGAAGCATGTGCTCATGGTAGTCAGGCGTGGAAGTATGTGCTCATGGTAGTCAGGCGTGGAAGCATGTGCCCATGGTAGTCAGGCGTGGAAGCATGTGCTCATGGTAGTCAGGCGTGGAAGCATGTGCCCATGGTAGTCAGGCGTGGAAGCATGTGCCCATGGTAGTCAGGCGTGGAAGCATGTGCTCATGGTAGTCAGGCGTGGAAGCATGTGCCCATGGTAGTCAGGCGTGGAAGCATGTGCTCATGGTAGTCAGGCGTGGAAGCATGTGCCCATGGTAGTCAGGCGTGGAAGCATGTGCCCATGGTAGTCAGGCGTGGAAGCATGTGCCCATGGTAGTCAGGCGTGGAAGCATGTGCTCATGGTAGTCAGGCGTGGAAGCATGTGCCCATGGTAGTCAGGCGTGGAAGCATGTGCTCATGGTAGTCAGGCGTGGAAGCATGTGCCCATGGTAGTCAGGCGTGGAAGCATGTGCCCATGGTAGTCAGGCGTGGAAGCATGTGCCCATGGTAGTCAGGCGTGGCAGTATGTGCTCATGGCTGTCATCAGACCCAGCTGCTGTCAGATAGCCGATGGTGTTATTGTCACCTCACAGAACATGAAGGTCACGTGACAATGTACTTCAGTATCTGATGTCATATCAAGAGGTGTTGAGTCCCTCTCAATCAACATATTAATGGAATTCAGTACCACCATGTTGATTAATAAAACACATTTCCAACAGCTAGGTATCTTTATTGCCGGCAATAACGATAACTAAGAGTTGCAAATGTGTCTTATTTATCAACTTCTTAAATTGGAGAATTCAACTTTGCGCATCTGTGTAACTAGTTAGTGGTTCATGTCGGCCCAGACGCCATTATTCCTCTATGTTCGGGTTATTTGTGTGTTTTTCCAGACGCGGTATTGTGGCTTTTTTATTCACATTCTGGAGGGAAAAAATAAAGGGAGAGATGTATTTCTTGGGATATATATACAAAGTAATGCGTAGTTGTTGTGGCAACTTTATCAGGGTTTGCCAGGTTATCATCAGGTGTAAGAATTGCAACAGGGGTCTGGAGAATATTGCCAGCAATTTCCGCAGTTTTTGTTTACAGTCAGCACACAGAAGTAGCGGTAGTGAGAACGGATATGTATACCTGCCAACAAGTACCCTTCTCTATCCGTATAACAGGACGGGTAGCTAGGAACAGGTTCGTTCTGTTCTAACAGAAACATTAACACAGTTAATATTAGTATTAATGGTAGCGTTAGTGTTAGCAATTCACAGTTAGGGGATCACCAGGATATGCAAATTTTGATGTTTACCAGGTCAGGGGATTGCAGTAAATGCTGCAGAGAGAACAGAGGTGCTAAATATGTGCAACAAGTTTGCAGAGGACGAAGCGGGAGGAACATTAAGGGCCATCTGGCCGAGTGGTTAACGCACTGGCCTGTGAGGTTTTGGACTCTCCATGGTTTCAACCCCTACACGATCCCTGATTTGATTAGGTGAGGAGAGTGTGTTGAGGGATGCAGATGCTGAGAATAGGAAGGTAAGAGGAGTAGATCGACGTCCATTGCGGCCTATGTCTCTTCAGTAGAAGCTAATATGGCCTGAATAGTTACCGTAATAAAGGAAATGATAGTAGTGTGATGAAAGCTGTGGAAGGAGAAGATGGAGCCGAGAGTGGAGTGGCAGCTGTCAAGATGGGAGAGAGAGAGAGAGAGAGAGAGAGAGAGAGAGAGAGAGAGAGAAGAGAGAGAGAGGTTAGTGGTCTCTTGGGATGACTCTGGGTGTAGACAGACTGGGCAGGGGCAGTAAGAGGGGAATGTACTTCCACATCTGTCATAAATGCAAAAGTCAAGGGGCAAGGCACACAGAAAGGAGGAATTAAGCGCGAGGGAACAATAAATTGGTAGGGAGTTTTGGTAACTGTGTTGGAGCTCTGATTCTGTGAAGCTTTGGGGGAAGAGTTGAAGGTCTAGCTGGGTAATGCTGTGTGGGTGTAGAAATGAGCGAAACGGAGAAGGAAGGCAAGGACCTCCATGGTTCACTGTAGACGTCGAGAAGATTTGGAGTATTAGACACATATGCAACATCTGGATACCTTGTAGACGTTCGCCATCCGGTGACTTTGTTGTGAAGGTTCGTGGAGATTTGATGGTTGGAGCTAAACACAGTCGTTGGATGTTAACACATATATTAGCAGAGTGTGAGAGGGAGACCCCAAACTGCCTCTCCTATCGCCTGCTAAGTCTACGGGGAACTGAGGCCGATGCAGCGCTTGCAGACACTGCAACGTTATTGAATTTTGGCTCTAAGGACATCTACATGACCTTCATGGCTACTACAACAACTACAACAACTTACCCATCCCTTTGGGTAGGACCTACTTCCACTGGGGAATCCCGCCTACCAGTGACTATGCCCTCGTCTGCTACCCGTCCCACCTGACGTTAGTATATAAGCACCAACCTTCTTGCCTGTGCTCCAGAACCTCCACAACTACGGTGCTCTCCACACCAACTCCAAGACTGAGGGACTAATTACCTCATCTTTTGTATATAGTCTTCAAATTATGTCTTAAAATCTATACTGATAAAACCACTGAGACACATGTTGCACATATATCTCAGTTTCCATCAATATATGGTTAATTTGGTTAATTTGTTCTCATAATTTCCCCGACTTCGTTAGGACAAATAAATTTCCACCATGATAATCGGGAGATTTTGAAGCTCAAATCATTCCTGAACTTCCGGATTATCGGGATGAGGATTATCACCGCCGCTGAAAATGAGGAAGAAATGAGATGGAAAAATAGATACAAATACGGTATGATGCGAACTAAGTTTCGCCCACACAGTGGACTTTATCAAATCACAAACATATCTGTTTGTGACTTGATAAAGCTCACTGTGTGGGCGAAACGTTGTCAATAAAGAATTGCATTATACTTAGTGTTTGTTTCTCCATGAGGAAGGAATTATTGTATAATTTGACAGAGGTGTCAATATATACAATATGCATTTCGCTCTTAAGGTCATGTTTTATCATCCTTGTCTCATGAGTATTTTACCAGTGCCATGGTTGGCACTGGTAAAGTATTGGCATTGTTGGAGGGGAGGAGAATTTCTTCAAAGATTTTGTAGAAGAATGGTTCAAAGAACCGACATGTTGTTAAATTAGACACATGTGTCTAATTTAACAAAGATTGTCTTTGAGAGGACTGACGAAATCGTAACGACAGGATTGTAAACCAAACCACGGGCGGGATTACGAGTCGATCTGGAGTTTTGAGACTGTCTGATCGCGGGTTCTAACCCCACTCATTGTATGGTTTGTCTTTGAGGTTCGTCTTAGAGGTTGAAAGAGGTAACCATGTAGTGTGTTTCTTGGATTTTCAAAGAATTGCGAAGGTGAAAGGATAATTAGAACATAAAAAAGGAGGAATACCATACTAGGCAGGTCCTTCTCAAACCTAAACCCACTAATAAAAATATATGTCTAGCTTGTAACAATCATTAGAAATGGTTCTAATTATAACCATAATTTCTGAAGAGGTGGACTGATAAGCCAGTGGAAGGCCTCGGTCATATGACCTAAAGCTCCAACGGCGGGTCATCATCTAAGACCCGCATCAGGAAATACTTGTCCTGTTTCCTGACGAACCTTACCTAAGTATGTAACAAGTTTGCCTGATCTGTGGCTTCGAGGCATTCTGTCCTGTGACGTACGGATAATCCGAGAATAGATATTGATTGTGGATGAAGGCGGCGTAAGTAATAATAATAATAATAACAATAATAATAATAATAATCTTTATTTCTACAAGTACATTTACAAGGTATACAAGCCTAGCTGGCCTCAGTAACACTACTATATAAAATGCCACTTGTTAGGCTGAACAAATTAGGTTAATTTTGTTCCAGAATGCGACCAACACCAGCCGACTAAAATCCAGGTATCTATTTTACTGATAGGTGAACATGGACAGCAGGTGTCTAAAGGAAACTTCTTAATGTTTCCACCCGTACTGGGGATCGACCCCCGAACCTCGGTGTTTGAGCTGAGTGCGCTAGCGACAGAGCTACGGGACAACTCCGAGGTTGATATAGAAAGTGAGAGGCATCAAAGGAGCCAGGTGGGCGATGGGACCTGAATCCGTCAACAAAGGTTTGCCTGGAAGCAATTCCAGGTTCTAAGGCAAACTGACATCTGCAAAGATTCCAGGTTTAAAAACTGGAAGCTAACAGGCACCTAAAGTCAGTACCTGACCAGCCGGGCTGTGGTTCGTACGTCAGTCTAAGTGCCGCCAGTAGTAACATAATGGTTGATCAGGCCCTGATCCACTGCTAGGCCTGGTCACAGACCGAGCCGCGGGGGCGTTGACTTCCACAAACCCTCTCCAGGTAATAGACATCAGATTATCATAATTAGTATCATATAATTTGGAAATTGGAAGCAACAATCCAGAACACATCAGTATCTGCAGGGGTCGTCATCAGAGTTCAAAGACAAATTATTACCCATACAACGTTAATAATTACCTTCACCTCTCAATTTCTCCTCCCACCACTGAACCCAACAACGGGAGGTTCAACCGTTGACTAAAATGGTCGATCCCAGGTATACGAATACCAACAGTGAGCTAAACGGCAGCCGCAGGACTAAAGTGGTACCTAGGTTCTCTACACATATGCTGCTATGTATGATAATTCTATGTAACTGTATTGTGTATACCTGAATAAATTTACTTACTTACTTACTTACTTACACTTACTGATACTCGCTTTGCTCTATATGATACAATGTTCGTACAGAGAATGAGTGATATTTGGTTGTGCATGCAGAATCCATCACATTGCAGAATACATCACATTGCAGAATACATCACAAATACATCACATTGCCTCACCAGACAGGGAAGAGCCGTGCCAGACCAACCAACTGACTCATAATAATGTTGGCAAAATTACCGTCAATGTGTTAGGTAAAAGGGCACATATTGCCGGTAATTTTACCAACATTATTACAGTCTGTCGGACACTGCAACGTAATCTTGTCCTTTTATCCAACAAATGATTCATGTGGGTCTGCATAGAACTTCTCGTTTAAACTGACTTCGTACCAAAGAAGAGGCTTGTCACTTACACAGCAGCTCCCCTGGATAGCTCAGCTTCCAGGAGAGAGGAAACGAGGAATTTATGGGCCGGTAAACGCACTGGGTAGTGTTCTGACGGTTCCGCGTGGCTTGGTGGTATACTCTCGCTTTGCACGGCTAGGGTCTGGGTTCGATTCCCAGCGAGGGTAGAAACATTGGGCGCGTTTCTTCACACCGGTTGTCTATGTTCATCAGTTTAAATGGGTACCTGGGTGTTAGTGGACTGGTGTGGGTCACATCCTGGGTGTTAGTGGACTGGTGTGGGTCACATCCTGGGTGTTAGTGGTCTGGTGTGGGTCACATCCTGGGTGTTAGTGGACTGGTGTGGGTCACATCCTGGGTGTTAGTGGACTGGTGTGGGTCACATCCTGGGTGTTAGTGGACTGGTGTGGGTCACATCCTGGGTGTTAGTGGACTGGTGTGGGTCACATCCTGGGTGTTAGTGGACTGGTGTGGGTCACATCCTGGGTGTTAGTGGACTGGTGTGGGCCACACCCTGGGTGTTAGTGGACTGGTGTGGGTCACATCCTGGGTGTTAGTGGACTGGGGTGGGTCGCATCCTGGGTGTTAGTGGACTGGTGTGGGTCACATCCTGGGGGGTTAGTGGACTGGTGTGGGTCACATCCTGGGTGTTAGTGGACTGGTGTGGGTCACATCCTGGGTGTTAGTGGACTGGTGTGGGTCACACCCTGGGTGTTAGTGGACTGGTGGTGTGGTCACATCCTGGGACAAAACTGACCTAATTTGCGGGAAATTGCTCAGCAAAACAAGCGGCTTTCTGTTTATTTAGTATGTTTACTGATGTCAGCTATTGTCTGTATACCTTGTACATGTACTTGTATCCCTTGTACATGTACTTGTATACCTTGTACATGTACTTGTATACCTTGTACATGTACTTGTATACCTTGTACATGTACTTGTATACCTTGTACATGTACTTGTATACCTTGTAATGTACTTGTATACCTTGTCATTACTTGTATACCTTGTACATGTACTTGTATACCTTGTACATGTACTGGTATACCTTTGTACATGTACTTGTATACCTTGTACATGTACTTGTATACCTTGTACATGTACTGGTTTCTATAAATAATTACACTCACGGTGGAGATAAAGTCGTCCCTGTACGACAGTGACATCGAAGAACGTAATTTCCCCACCAGACGTCAAGGACCTATCACTGAGATAATAAGGATCACTGAGATAATAAGGATCACTGAGATAATAAGGATCACTGAGATAATAAGGATCACTGAGATAATAAGGATCACTGAGATAATAAGGATCACTGAGATAATAAGGATCACTGAGATAATAAGGATCACTGAGATAATAAGGATCACTGAGATAATAAGGATCACTGAGATAATAAGGATCACTGAGATAATAAGGATCACTGAGATAATAAGGATCACTGAGATAATAAGGATCACTGAGATAATAAGGATCACTGAAATAAGAATCACTGAGATAATAAGGATCACTGAGATAATAAGGATCACTGAGATAAGGGTCACTGGATAATAAAAATCACTGAGATAATAAAAATCACTGGATAAAAAGAATCACTGAGAAAAATAAGGATCACTGAGATAAGGGTCACTGAGATAATAAGAAATCACTGAGATAATAAGGTCACTGGGGTAATAAGGGTCACTGAGATAATAAGAATCACTGAGATAATAAGAATCACTGAGATAATAAGGATCACTGAGATAAGGGTCACTGAGATAATAAGAATCACTGAGATAATAAGGATCACTGAGATAATAAGGATCACTGAGATAATAAGAATCACTGAGATAATAAGGATCACTGAGATAAGGGTCACTGAGATAATAAGAATCACTGAGATAATAAGGATCACTGAGATAATAAGGATCACTGAGATAATAAGGATCACTGAGATAATAAGAATCACTGAGATAATAGGATCACTGAGATAAGGGTAAATGAGATAATAAGAATCACTGAGAAAATTTAAGGATCACTGAGATAATAAGGATCACTGAGATAATAAGAATCACTGAGATAATAAGGATCACTGAGGTAATAAGGGTCACTGAGATAATAAGAATCACTGAGATAATAAGGATCACTGAGATAATAAGGATCACTGAGATAATAAGAATCACTGAGATAATAAGGATCACTGAGATAATAAGAATCACTGAGATAATAAGAATCACTGAGATAATAAGAATCACTGAGAAAATAAGAATCACTGAGATAATAAGGATCACTGAGATAAGGGTCACTGAGATAATAAGAATCACTGAGATAAAAAAGGATCACTGAGATAAGGGTACTGAGATAATAAGAATCACTGGGGAAAAATAAGGATCACTGAGATAATAAGGATCACTGAGAAAATAAGGATCACTGAGATAATAAGGGTCACTGAGATAAAAAGGATCATTTGAGATAATAGGGTCACTGAGATAAGGGTCACTGAGAAAAATAAGGGTCACTGAGATAATAAGGGTCATGAGATAATAAGAATCACTGAGATAATAAGGATCACTGAGAAAAGGGCCCACTGAGTAATAAGAATCACTGAGATAATAAGGGTCACTGAGATAATAAGAATCATGAGATAATAAGGAATCACTGAGATAAGGGTAAACTGAGATAATAAGAATCATGAGAAAATAAGGGTCACTGAGATAATAAGAATCACTGAGATAATAAAAATCACTGAGTTTAAAAAGGATCACTGAGATAATAAGAATCACTGAGATAATAAGGGTCACTGAGATAATAAGGATCACTGAGATAATAAGGGTCACTGAGATAAGGGTCACTGAGATAATAAGGGTCACTGAGATAATAAGGATCACTGAGATAATAAGGGTCACTGAGATAAGGATCACTGAGATAATAAGGGTCACTGAGATAAGGGTCACTGAGATAATAAGAATCACTGAGATAATAAGAATCACTGAGATAATAAGAATCACTGAGATAATAAGGATCACTGAGATAATAAGAATCACTGAGATAATAAGGGTAAACTGAGTAATAAGGATCACTGAGATAATAAGAATCACTGAGTAATAAGGGTCACTGAGATAATAAGAATCACTGAGATAATAAGGATCACTGAGATAATAAGAATCACTGAGATAATAAGAATCACTGAGATAATAAGGATCACTGAGATAATAAGAATCACTGAGATAATAAGAATCACTGAGATAATAAGGGTCACTGAGATAATAAGAATCACTGAGATAATAAGGATCACTGAGATAATAAGAATCACTGAGATAATAAGGATCACTGAGATAAGGGTCACTGAGATAATAAGGATCACTGAGGGAGGCCAATCCCATGATGACACTCTTCAGGTCACTTGTTCTATCTAGGCTGGAATATTGCTGCACACTAACAGTACCTTTCAAGGCAGGTGAAATTGCTGACCTAGAAAATGTACAGAGAACTTTCACGGCGCGCATAACGGAGATAAAACACCTCAATTACTGGGAGCACTTGAGGTTTCTAAACCTGTATTCCCTGGAACGCAGGAGGGAGAGATACATGATTATATACACCTGGAAAATCCTAGAGGGAATAGTACCAAACTTGCACACGAAAATCACTCACTACAAAAGCAAAAGACTTGGCGGGACGATGCAACATCCCCCCAATGAAAAGCAGGGGTGTCACTAGCACGTTAAGAGACCATACAATAAGTGTCAGGGGCCCGAGACTGTTCAACTGCCTCCCAGCACACATAAGGGGGATTACCAACAGATCCCTGGCAGTCTTCAAGCTGGCACTGGACAAGCACCTAAAGTCGGTTCCTGATCAGCCGGGCTGTGGCTCGTACGTTGGTTTGCGTGCAGCCAGCAGCAACAGCCTGGTTGATCAGGCTTGATCCACCGGGGAGGCCTGGTCACAGACCGGGCCGCGGGGGCGTTGACCCCCGGAACTCTCTCCAGGTAAACTCCAGGTAACAATTCGAAATTATTTACGAACATTATCTCTACGTCCACAACAGGACTCGAACCTGCAAACTCTGTGTCAGAGTACACAGTACTTTACCACGAACTTCTTGGTAGTGTACTGTGGACTCTGATACACAGTTTGCAGGTTCGAATCCTGCTTGTAAATAAATTATACAGAACAAATACCTGAGGGACAGATAAGAGATAAGATAAGATTTTGTTCGGATTTTTAACCCCGGAGGGTTAGCCACCCAGGATAACCCAAGAAAGTCAGGGCGTCATCGAGGACTGTCTAACTTATTTCCATTGGGGTCCTTAATCTTGTCCCCCAGGATGCGACCCACACCAGTCGACTAACACCCAGGTACCTATTTGCTGCTAGGTGAACAGGACAATAGGTGTAAGGAAACGTGTCGGAATTTCCACCCGCCGGGAATCGAACCCGGGCCCTCCGTGTGTGAAGCGGGAGCTTTAGCCACCAGACCACCGGGCCACACTAAAAAAAGGTTTAATGCCAACAGCATTTGGTGTTCCCAGGCGGTCACCCATCCAAGTACTAACCAAACCCAACGTTGCTTAACTTCGCTGATCGGACGAGAAGCGGTGTGTTCAACGTGGTATGGCCGTTGTAATAAAGTTGGTAGAATTACCGACAATATGTAAAGTAAAAGGACACAAGTGCAACTAATGTGACATTTATTGTGGCAACGTTTCGCTCTCCAGGAGCTTTATCAAGCCATGGCTTGATAAAGCTCCTGGAGAGCGAAACGTTGCCACAATAAATGTCACATTAGTTGCACTTGTGTCCTTTTACTTTACAAAAACGTGAGGGATATATGCACAACCAGACCACTGTGTTAACATCAGTGGTCCATTACCCTCGTACTACTAGCAGATATACAGTGTTTCAAAGAGATGGACCCGATTTCAAAGCAATATATATTCAAATCGGGGTCAATCCTTGTTAAACGCCCTGTATTAGTTTTATGGTAAACCTGAGGTCTCAGGTACAACACCAATACCACTGCCACCACAGCCACCACCACCAGCATAACTCTACCACCACAGCCTCTACCACCACCACCACTATCGTAGCAATCACCATCACCAGCACTGCATCAACCACAGCCCTCGATATCAGCAGCAGCACCATCACCACCACCATCGCAAGCACCATTAACACAACGACAATCAACAACCACCGCCACCATCACCAAAGGTCGTACATGTAAATACCGTCCATATAAGCTTCACCACAATGACCCCCAGACCCATCACCATTACTACCACCATCACCATTACACCTATAGTCACCATCACTACTATTACCTACAACACCTACCACCTCTCTTGCCATCACCACAACCCCCACTACGACCATCACAACAACAACCCCCCACCACCACCATCTTCCAGGTGACGTGTGTTCAGGGGCAGCTTACTCCTGTGTACTCTGGATATGAGGTAAACAAACCATCCCCTGGAGGCCTGCGATCCTCTATACCTGCCCGACCCTCTTACCCTAATGAGGATTATCATCACAACACGTTCAGTGGCTCATACCTGGAGATCTCTAAGCCTCCATTGTATCTCTCTCCGCTGGGCTGAGGGAAAGTGACCCTGTGTTCTTCCTGGGAAAAGATATTATATAGCATTAATGTTATACTATGTAATACTCTCGTAATACCATACTGAGCTCATACAGCAAAGTCTGAGAAGAAAGAGATGATACGAAGCGTCGTTCTTACATATGTAGACTTTGGCAAATTTGGTTAAGAGGGCCTCAGTTGGAGGGTTAATTGTACAACTCTCTTGTACCTCTAGTTCTTCACACACACACACACACACACACACACACACACACACACACACACACACACACACACACACACACACATACACACACACACACACACACAACCACACACGCCAGGCAGCCCACTGAGTGTTGTGCTCACTATCCTTTTCAATGAGAGTCTAGAGGCCGAGAAATTCAACACCCTTATTCTTAACACCTTCCCTGGCTAAGATACGTTGACGATTTATTTGTTTTCTATCCGAGACGTCTCAATATCCAGGTCCTCCTCAACAAGATCATTGCTGCCGAGCCATCGTTAAAGTTTACACTTGAACTCGAAAAAGATGGCGAACTTCTTTTCCTCGAAGTCCTCCTGTGCAGATCTCCCGACAGTTTCAAACCTACCAACAAGAACTATCTTATATACTTTTATTCGCACCAAGACACCCGCACTAAAACAGGTGTCCTAATTGACTTGTTCTTGAGAGCTCTTCGCATCTCCAGCCCTTTTTTTATGTCATTTTCCATCTTTCTTCATCCTGGATTGCAGACTCAAGGCGCAAGCTATCCTCAACAAATTCCCCATGGAACAGCCCTCTAAGTAGTTCACAGGGCTCCCATGTGGTGATATTGCCACGAATACTCGCCAGGTACTTGCTAAGAGCAACATGTTACCACCAAAAGCATATCATCTATCGAAGACCTCACTGTGAAACCTAGCCTCATATCTCTAACTTCCACAGCAGGCGTCTATACCATCCCCTGTGGTCACTGTTCCAAGAAAAATGTAGGGGAAACAGGTAGAAGTCTTTCGGTTTGCCTGAATGAATATCGAAACGCCGCAACAGAGATGACTTAATGTAAGTCTGTGTCCTTCACTGGGACTCCACGGGACAATTTATGAATTGGGATGAGGCACAGTTCGTCCTCACCGAACAAGATCTCAGACGCTGACGATGTTCGGAAGCCTCATTAATCGCCGTCACCAACACCATAAAACATAATCTTGTAAACTATAAAATTTTTAAAACATTAGCATACATGATACACCAGAAGGCAAAGCACCACCTACCTGACAACACAGGAGTCACGTGGCCATATTGTCTACCCTTCCTCATCCCAGTATGTCATTCTTCAGGTCACTCACACTTCACTCTCCACCTATATATACCGTCTTTTTAGCCTCTGTTTGTTAGAAGTGATCAAGGTGTTTCCTTACGTGTTTTTTCTAAAGTAACTTGTGTGTATCTATTACCAAGGTTTATACCAATGATCAGAGTATACAAGAATGAGATCTTAATGGACTGGGACCTTCCAGCACACAATGCCTAACGACAATGTGTACTAAACACTTTATAACAACACTAATAATCTTTATTTCTAAAAATATATAATTTATACAGGCAGACTGATGAAGTCTCTGATTAGTCAACAGATCTGCCCAGTAAATGTCGTAATCCCACAAACAGAAAACATGGCTGAAAATCTTATAGGTTTTGACAAGACTGACAGCCAACCAAGGAATGGGATGAGAAACAAAGCTCTGAGACAACATTTTCCCATCACAAAGCCAAATAACATGATTCGTGGAGACTTCAGTTTTGAGAGATAACACTATGGTATCAAAATTCCTACTGAAGACGATTCACCAGTAAGTAAAAGGCACGAATGTACTAGACGTTTATTAAGGAATGTTACCTTAGCAAATCTCTTGATTAGTTATCTCGATCCTCTACTTACAAGTTGTTGGTATCACCATACAAGTTGTTGGCATCACCATACAACTTGTTGGTATCACCATACAACTTGGTATCACCATACAAGTTGTTGGTATCACCATACAAGTTGTTGGTATCACCATACAAGCTTGTTGGTATCACCATACAACTTGTTGGTATCACCATACAACTTGTTGGTATCACCATACAACTTGTTGGTATCACCATACAACTTGTTGGTATCACCATACAACTTGTTGGTATCACCATACAACTTGTTGGTATCACCATACAACTTATTGGTATCACCATACAACTTGTTGGTATCACCATACAACTTGTTGGTATCACCATACAACTTGTTGGTATCACCATACAACTTTTTGGTATCACCAACATGTTGTATCATTAACTGCATTACAAACTTATACTACACTCTGCACTATTCCTTTCACGTGTTTGATGTAGAGGGGGCTGGGGTTATGCAGTAAAGGATACTTCTCACTGATCAATCTGCAACCAAAATGCATTTAATTTAAGAAATTTTAGACTTATTTAATCATAAGATCCAATCAGCCAGCAAGTCAGCCAATCAGCCAATCAGCTAGCCACACAGCAAACTTATTAATCACCCACTTAGCTACCCAGCCACTTACTCATTAGGTCACTTAAT
The DNA here is from genome assembly GCF_026875155.1 of Cherax quadricarinatus. Classification (NCBI taxonomy): domain Eukaryota; kingdom Metazoa; phylum Arthropoda; class Malacostraca; order Decapoda; family Parastacidae; genus Cherax; species Cherax quadricarinatus. The sequence continues at coordinate 211,871 of NC_069494.1, read as the reverse complement.
TACCTAGGCGGACACTTAGGCAGGTAAAGTGTCAGTGATCTCAGGACGTATAAAAGAGTCACATCCGCCGATAGAGTCCATCACCCAGGTAGAACCTTCAACCTTCCATCACTCTAATAGACCTCATCCTCTCTAATCGAACCCTTGGAATCCTCGGAAATAATATTAACTAGTGATGTATCGGATATCCGCATCCGCAAATCATCCGCACAATTTCAAACATCTGCAGCTGCATTTTACTGTATACAGATATCCGCATATGCATCCGCATCCGAATCCGCGGAACATCCGCACAATTTCTTACATCCGCATCCGCGAAATAAGACATCCTCATACACATCCGCATCCCCGGATATCTAAATTTTCACATCCGATACATTTCAAACAAACCCTCTGAAATTAGCACGTATTTCAGAGGAAAATATTTTGCTCTATTTACTCTAGTGAGTTTTTGTTCCCACTGAACACTTCTTGCACCTTCAACTCTGTAGTATATAAGCCGCTTCTCCGCGGATGTGGAATAATGGAGTGAACGCATCGACTCCAGGCTGAGGGACTGATTACCTCAAACTTCTCATCTTCCACCGTTCTTCTCTGTATTGGACTGACGAAATCACTGGCTAGTGAAACGTTTCCGTAATAGATTCCAGAATGTTTCACAAGTGTTTTATTCATCAACTTCCAGCGAATGTTTGGACTATTTATCATAAGAGTACTTAGTTGTACTCATCGAGAAGAGTACAAATGAGCGAGAATCATCTGTCCTCGTTAACTTAAAATATTCGAGTAACAACGTTGGATGTTTTTATAGGACTGATAAGAGGGAAGAGGGTTATCATATGGGTTTATCAGATGCTTGTTAGATAAGATAGGTTTTACCCAAATCCACCGCAGGAAGCGACCCTTATCCGTTTGGGTGTGTGTACTCACTTATTGGTGGTTCCAGGGGTCGATTCACGGTTCCTAGCCCCATTTCTTTGCCGTTCGCTACTGGTTTCACTCTCAACTAGCTTTAAGATGTCTTAAACTGCACTTCACTATCTACATGACTCACGAAATCATAATGACACGATTGCTAACAAACCATACCAGTGGCAACGCGACGGTCTGGAGATTTGAGACTCTCTGATCGCGGGATCTAACCCCACCCATGGTTTGGTTTCATTGTCTGAGGCCTGGTCACAGACCGGGCCGCGGAGGCATTGACCCCAGGAACTCTCTCCAGATAAACTCCAGATAAACTCCAGGTAATACCACTTCCTGACTAACGTCCAGCTTTGTCCTAGTATATACATAGTATATACATATATATATATATATATATACATATATATATTATATATATATATATAATATATATATATATATATATATATATATATATATATATATGTACATACACACACACACACACATATATAATATATATATATATATTAATATAATATATATATATATATATATATAATATATATATATATATATATATATATATATATAAATTATTCACACAGAAATCTCTTTGCATATATATGTCTGCTGAAGAGGGACTCAGTTGGAGGTCGAAAGATACTACTCCAATTTCACAATGTTTTTCCATGTTGGTTGTGTGCAATATGTATTATTATTCACTGCCTTAATATTCCCCTTTTATTCTCTCTCTGCTTTCCCTTGTTTATTTTCTTTATTTACCTGGCACTTTTTACAACTCAGTTTTGCACTGTTAGAAAATAAAGGAAATTTTCTTGTATATATCTCTTTTTCTGTTTTAAATACTAGATGCGTATGGGTTAGAAAGATTAAAGAGAATATATTGTAAGTCAGGTTCCAGACACAGTGGGACGTCGACCAACAGCCACTGAGAACGTAAGTCAGGTTCCAGACACAGTGGGACGTCGACCAACAGCCACTGAGAACGTAAGTCAGGTTCCAGACAAGTGGGACGTCGACCAACAGCCACTGAGAACGTAAGTCAGGTTCCAGACACAGTGGGACGTCGACCAACAGCCACTGAGAACGTAAGTCAGGTTCCAGACACAGTGGGACGTCGACCAACAGCCACTGAGAACGTAAGTCAGGTTCCAGACACAGTGGGACGTCGACCAACAGCCACTGAGAACGTAAGTCAGGTTCCAGACACAGTGGGACGTCGACCAACAGCCACTGAGAACGTAAGTCAGGTTCCAGACACAGTGGGACGTCGACCAACAGCCACTGAGAACGTAAGTCAGGTTCCAGACACAGTGGGACGTCGACCAACAGCCACTGAGAACTGTCTGTCCAGGAAACAACACAATTACTCTGTTGTTGTATCTTCAGGAGTATCAGAAGTTCGTCAGTTTATTGGAGTTAGACTATTGAATTGTGCTGTATATCACCTGTAAACTAAACCTCTCCTTACTGACTGGATGTAAACTATCTCTCGGTGTGAGTACAGTGGGAGATATATTTAAACTATCTCTCAGTGTGAGTACAGTGGGAGATATATTTAAACTATCTCTCAGTGTGAGTACAGTGGGAGAGATATTTAAACTATCTCTCGGTGTGAGTACAGTGGGAGAGATATTTAAACTATCTCTCGGTGTGAGTACAGTGGGAGATATATTTAAACTATCTCTCGGTGTGAGTACAGTGGGAGATATATTTAAACTATCTCTCGGTGTGAGTACAGTGGGAGATATATTTAAACTATCTCTCGGTGTGAGTACAGTGGGAGATATATTTAAACTATCTCTCAGTGTGAGTACAGTGGGAGATATATTTAAACTATCTCTCAGTGTGAGTACAGTGGGAGATATATTTAAACTATCTCTCAGAGTACAGTGGGAGATACATTTAAACTATCTCTCAGTGTGAGTACAGTGGGAGATACATTTAAACTATCTCTCAGAGTACAGTGGGAGATACATTTAAACTATCTCTCAGTGTGAGTACAGTGGGAGATACATTTAAACTATCTCTCAGTGTGAGTACAGTGGGAGATACATTTAAACTATCTCTCAGAGTACAGTGGGAGATACATTTAAACTGTCTCTCAGTGTGAGTACAGTGGGAGATACATTTAAACTATCTCTCAGAGTACAGTGGGAGATACATTTGAACTATCTCTCAGAGTACAGTGGGAGATACATTTAAACTATCTCTCAGTGTGAGTACAGTGGGAGATACATTTAAACTATCTCTCAGAGTACAGTGGGAGATACATTTAAACTATCTCTCAGTGTGAGTACAGTGGGAGATACATTTAAACTATCTCTCAGAGTACAGTGGGAGATACATTTGAACTATCTCTCGGTGTGAGTACAGTGGGAGATACATTTAAACTGTCTCTCAGTGTGAGTACAGTGGGAGATACATTTAAACTATCTCTCGGTGTGAGTACAGTGGGAGATACATTTAAACTGTCTCTCAGTGTGAGTACAGTGGGAGATACATTTAAACTATCTCTCAGTGTGAGTACAGTGGGAGATACATTTAAACTATCTCTCAGAGTACAGTGGGGGATACATTTAAACTATCTCTCAGTGTGAGTACAGTGGGAGATATATTTAAACTATCTCTCAGATTACAGTGGGAGATACATTTAAACTATCTCTCAGTGTGAGTACAGTGGGAGATACATTTAAACTATCTCTCAGTGTGAGTACAGTGGGAGATACATTTAAAACTATCTCTCAGTGTGAGTACAGTGGGAGATACATTTAAACTATCTCTCAGTGTGAGTACAGTGGGAGATACATTTAAACTATCTCTCAGTGTGAGTACAGTGGGAGATACATTTAAACTATCTCTCAGTGTGAGTACAGTGGGAGATACATTTAAACTATCTCTCAGTGTGAGTACAGTGGGAGATACATTTCTCTCAGTGTTACAAGCGTCCATACACTACACATGTTATAATTTTTAATGTTACAGTTATTCTAAGAAATGTCATTAAATATTATTGGGTATACTTCTGAATGATTTCAGTAATTAATTGCTGGTGCAACTTGCATGCAAGATAATGGCCAGTTTGTGTAGGAAAAGTTGGTTATCAAGGAGCAATTGGTTATCAACAGTGGTGAGACTTTACAAACAAACCATACCACGGGCGGGGATAGAACCCGCGATCAGTCGCAAAACTCTGATCGCGGGTTCTATCCCCGCCCGTGGTATGGTTTGTTTGCAATCGTGTCATTACGATTTCGTGAGACGATACAGACAAGATAAAAATTTAAGCACATGTGCAACATCTGGGTATCTTTATTGTAGACGTTTCGCCCTCCAGTGGCTTTATCAATACAGATTCTAGGACAGAATCTCTACAACCACGGTGTTCTACACACCAACTCCAAGACTGAGGGACTGACTACCTCATCTTCTGTATATAGTTCTGTCTTCAGATTATGTCCTAGAATTTGTACTGATAAAACCACTGGATGGCCAAACGTCTATAATAAACATACCCAGATGTTGCACATGTGTCTCGATTTCTTTTAAATAAGCGAGGAATGCTTTTCCTGATCAATTTCAGACATTACACACTCGTGTATCTCAATTAGAAATTTTTTGGGGAGTGATTCCGGCCTGTGTAGGTGCCATTTTGTCAAATTTATTTAAATATGAAAATATATATTGTTTTTTGACGTAATAATATTTGAATATCTTATTCCATCAGCATCAAATTTGGACAATAATCAGTCTTGTACAAGAATGAAATTAAGACACATGTGCAACATCTGGGTATCTTTATTGTAGACGTTTCGCCCTCCAGTGGCTTTATCAATACTAATTCCAGGACATAACTTGAAGACAGTAGAACTATGTACAGAAGATGAGGTAATCAGTCCCTCAACCTAGCAGTAGGTGCGAAGAGCACCGTAGTCGTGGAGATTCTGAAGCAGAAGCAAGGAGCTTGGCGCTTATATAGTAACGTCAGTGTAGCAGACGAAGGCATAGTCACTGGTAGGCGGGATTCCCCAGTGGAAGTAGGTCCTACCGAAGAGATGGGTTAGTTGTAGTAGTAGTTGTCGTAGTCGTGAAGGTTATGTACATGTCCTCAGAATCAATATTCCATGATGTTGCAGTGTCTGACAAGTTGTAGAAGAATGGTATACAAGACTCAAGAAATCGTAATGACACGATTGCAAATAAACCATACCCCCGGCCGGGATTGAACCCGCGGTCATAGAGTCTCAAAACTCCAGCCCGTCGCGTTAGCCACTAGACCAGCTGGTCTAGTGGCTAACGCGACGGGCTGAGTTTTGAGACTCTATGACCGCGGGTTCAATCCCGCCGGGGGTATGGTTTATGGTATACAATACCGACAAGATGAAATTAAGACACATGAGGGACTAATTACCTCATCTTCTGTACATAGTTCTACTGTCTTCAAGTTATGTCCTGGAATTTGTATTGATAAAGCCACTGGAGGGCGAAACGTCTAAAATGAAGATACCCAAAAGTTGCACATTGTCAAAATTTCAATAATCAGTCTTATTTAGAGCAAACTTTTTCGTTTATATAGAAGGGCGTAGGTTTGTTTTATCCTCGTTATCTTGTCCCGTAGAAAATTGCAATAAAACAATGTTTTTTCTTTTCGACTGCGTAATTTTTTTTAATAAATTCTTGTAAAACAAAAAAATAATTTGAAACCAATTTTTGGGGGGGAGTTAACTTAGCCGGGCCGGGGTGTTTACGCTCGGGTTTCACACGTGGGGGCCTGGGTTCGTTTCCCCAGCCAGAGAGAAACATTGACTGTTTCTTCCACCTTTTGCTATTTTCCCCATCAGTAAAATGGGACCGGGTGTAGGGGGACTGTGTGGGTCGCATCACTGCCTAAGGAGGCCGGTCACGCCGGCCGGGGGGGCGTTGCCCCCCGGGGAACCCTCCCTCCAGAAAACTCCAAAAGATGACGATTTTAAAGTAAGGATTAAATTTCCATGTCTCGTGATTTAAAATCCAGAACCAGCAGGTTCCTAGTGCAAAAATTCAATATTATCAAATTATCAACAGTAACTGGGGAATAGTTCTTGGAATAATTCACAAGTGCTAATGTTCCTTATCAGTTCTGCATTGACTACTCATTTTTTCCAATAATTCGACCTCTCCACCGAGGCGGGTGACCCAAAAAGAAAATACTTCATCATTTTGTTTAAATGTCTCAATCTTCAACTTTCAACACTTTTCACCTCACTCACACCTAATCATGTTTTTTGCAGAGTGCCCCAAAATTACAACAGTTTAGAACAAATAATACCCAAAAACTGCTAATATCCCAAATCCCTCCTTTTAGAGTGCAGACATTGTACTTCCCATTTCCCGGCTCAAGTCTGGTTATATAAAAATAACCGTTTTCCCTGAATCCTTTCACTAAATTTTAACCCTCTCACCTCCCAACAGCTCGACAGGTCCCAAAAACCATTCGTCCCTTTCACTCCTAACACGCTCAACATGCTTGCTGAATCCAAGCCCTCTTCCAAAAACCTTCTATTACCCCCTCCTCCAACCCTTTGTTTACTTACATAAAATAACCTCCCGGGAAATGAAACAAAAATTCTTCCCCTAAGCCATGCGTGTCGAAGCAAAAAACATATGCATTTTAATGTGATCCTTTATTGACAACGTTTCGCCCACACGTGGGCTTTTTCAAGTCACAAACAATCTACCTGGGGGATGTACGGATATTTATAGCCCGGTGGAGAAGGGTTAGGTCAGGTGGGAATTTGGGTCAGGTGGAGAATGTTTGAGGTCAGTGGAAATGCGCATCTGTGATCTACCGGGTGGGGTTACAGAGTTATTAGACTCCATAACCCCACTCGGTTATAGAGTTATTAGACTCTATAACCCCTCCCGGTTATAGAGTTATTAGACAATAACCCCACCTGGTAGATCATCAGATGCAGCATTCTCCACCTGACCTCAACTTTCGGGAACCTGACTATAAATACTCCCGTACCTTCCACCCCAGGTAGATCTTTTTTTTGACTTAAAAAAGCCCACTATGTGGGCGAAACGTTGTCAATAAAGGTTTCACATTAAACTGCATGTGTTTTGTTTCCATTTTTCACCCCTTCTCCTGATAACATTACAAAAGGTAAAGAAGAGAATTAGGGACTCCAGGGAAAATCTTAGAGTTCCTAATTCGAAATGTCAGGAAAGGGTTTTTAAATTGGCTCTAATTTGTGAGATATTGCTTATCTACCCTCAGTTAATAGGGAACTTAAATTATAATGCGTGTATATGTTTTTCCTGGAGAGATTTTCGGGGGACAACGAACCCGCGGCTCGGTCTGAGACCAGCTTCATGGTGGATAGGGTCTGATAGTGTCTACTTTGTACTTAGCAAACCAAAATTGTAATTACACATCGTAACCTTTACAAAGAAATAAGCTCGTTATTGTTATTAATGTTAGATTAATTTTGTTAGTGGATTATATTTTTCTCAGTTTTACTTTCCAATTCATATGCTATTTTTTAGGAAATTATTGGCATGTGCTCTTGTGAATGTCATCAAGTGTCGTAGGGGTTCTTAAAAGGAGATATCGAGGGTTGAAGGTAGACACACTTTTTGGATGGTAACGATATATTGTCAGACTGTGGTAATGGGAGATGGAGCCCAGCCTTTCCGTGTCAAATGCCTAGCTGGATGTCTATGCGCCGACTGAGAAGGGGGCAGAGGTACGAACGTACACATGCGCATCCCGTGACGTCCACAAACAGTCACAGGCCTAAAAGGATCTTCTATATAAACACATGGATGGTATTATGATATCTATACAACACATATAGGGGATCAGCAACTAGCTGACACAAAAAGGTGTGATGTAGTTCAACTGGGCTTGTGAGGTCTCTGGGGAGACCTAATTTAACCCAAATTAATCGTCACACCTTGCCCTTTGGCAAACGTCTGTCAGAGCCACACCTTTACGGCTTAAGACTGAGGTCTTTTGTTCTGGACGGCGTCAGACCTCGGCGTCAGATCAACACCACGTGTGCACACCTCATTGTGGGGGGTGCTTGGACCACCATATAAGCCCAAGGAACAGCTGAGCAGAGGAGATTCGTGCGGAGCTCTGGCCTGGGTGCAGAGCTCTGAGCAGACAGACTTCGAGAGGAGCTGCTGCTGGGGTGCAGGGCTCGGGAGAAGGCTGCTGAAGTCTCTGGAGGAGACTGTTGGAGACACTGTTCCCTGTCTCACTGCTTATGTGTACCATCCCATTTATCTAAACCCCAATGATGTACTCCTGTTCCAAGATATATTATCGTACAAAGACTTAATAATAAACTGAGTAGAATAGTAATATTCACTGTCCCCGTTATTTATTCTTTTATTTCTTATTTCCAGTAGTGAGAGGGTGAGTAGTGTGGTGAGTAGAGTAATTAGAGGTAAAGGTGTAGTCACCAGTGACCTCACATTACCTACCTACCTCCGCTAATCATACCTACCTACCACCTCGCCTGCCTGTACCCTGCCTACATACTCCCTTACTCCCACATTCCCCACTTATATCCTATACATTCCAATACCCCCCTACATGACAATGGCTGTTGCATCTTATGAATAAGGTGATTTTTTTTTTGGGGGGGGGGGTTGTGTAAGTGTAAATTTGCCAGTCTACCAACACTGTTTATATATAAACTTTAATTTGTTAGATTCTGAACAATAAGTAGAGAATGCATCTTCTGATAGGATTCAAACTTTAGTGAAGGTGTGTTTTCCTCAATGGATGCTTTGCCTTGACTTTTGATTTGAGCAAATTTAAGAAATAATTTGCCGGGTCTATTAAACAACGTTTATATACATTAACTCAACAATGTCTCTTCTGGTCAGTTTGAAACCTTAAAAGCTGGTCTATCTCCCCCCCCCAAAAAAAAATCTATTTAGTACTCAGATTTAAAAATAAGAAAATCCATGTATATGTGAAAGAGGAATTCCCATTGACATAACAAATTTTTGAGAGAATTTCGCCATTAAAAGCAAAACTTGTATCAACAATGTAATATTTCTTAATTTCAATATTTGTAGACACTAGCAATGATAAGTTATAACTACACTGGTATTTAATTTGACAATATTGTAAGTGAGAATCTTGTAAATCATGATACAACCTGAAACTCAACCATATTGTGATCATTGAAGCTATTTATGGCATTTTAGTTATCCACCAAATCATGACTCACGAAGTCGTAATGACACGATTGCAAACAAACCATACCACGGGAGGGGTTAGAACTCATGATCAGATCTGATCGCGAGTTCTAACCCTGCCCGTAGTATGTTTTTTTCACCAAATCATTATTATCCTCAACACTTATTGAAATCTGACCTCCAATAGGGCCTAATATACCGTACCAGCTAGCTCTTTTGAGGATTTGTAAAAGACTAAACTAGTGGAGGTAATTATGGGCCTGGCTCGACTACCTGGTTTAATTACCTTGATTAATCCATTCAAATATGGTGAAAATGGGTAGAAGACCCCTTCCATCATCAGTGAAGGTCGCCAAACCCAGAGGGGTCGATAACTGGATATGGCACGCCCCTCGCCCGTCTGGTCAACTTTATGAACTCACTCTCGTAGCAAGATACCGCTGCCTTGTTCAGGTATGCAGGTGTCTCGCCTCTTACCCAGCCTTATTACTTTCTCTGTCCTTATTATTACCTTTAATCTATTTCAGATTTATTCCTTTATTTTATATTGCATTTGAAAAAGATGATCCTCACAAGGCCACCTAGAGTTTCATGTGATGAGTTGTGCTTATTTTAAACTAATTATAAATTATTATTGTACACACAACAAACAACCCAAGTGATACTATGTAGTATATATAATATATATATATATATAAATATATATATATATATATATATATATATATATATATATATGATGCAAGGAATTCGCAAGAGCAGGCGAAATATACACAAACACTGATCTCTGGCTGAAGGAGACTCGAACCTACGAACCTTAGAACAAGGTACGCAGTACTTTACCAATCTACCCACACTGGACAATACCTTGGCGTGTAACTTGCGCTACACGTTTGATCCAAGGCAGCCAGCTTTCAGGGAGAAGGATTACAGCTTTTCATCTCATCCCCTGCATGCATCAGCCTTGCTAGAGATTTGAACAATGCAAGGAATTCGCGAGAGCAGGCGAAATATACACAAACACGCCAAGGTATTGTCCAGTGTGGGTAGATTGGTAAGGCACTGCGTACCTTGTTCTAAGGTTCGTAGGTTCGAGTCTCCTTCAGCCAGAGATCAGTGTTTGTATATATATATATATATATATATATATATATATATATATATTCTTATATAGGCCATTTAAAGAGATTTATTCCTTTTTTTATGTTATTATAATCATATATATGGTAATCATTACATAATATTTAGTTAATATACTTAAAACGTAAGGAAAATTAAGATTTTTTTATGTCACAATGATAGAGGTTGTTGGGATGTATTTGTATGTGGTAGTTATATAATTTATATCTTATTGATAATATTACATTCACTCTAATATATGACACACACACACACACACACAACACACACACACACACACACACACACACACACACACACACACACACATACACACAAACACACACACACACACACACACACACACACACACACACACACACACACACACACACACACACACACACGCTTCAATCACAATGAAATTGACTGGGAAAACTTGGAGTCACATGGGGGCCCAGAAACGTGGAGGGCTAAGATAATGGATGTAATACTGGAAAACCTCTTGCATCAACACTTTAGGAACACTACCAGAGAGAGAGAGGAGAGGACGAACCAGCAAGACTGGACCTAGTATTCTCCTTAAGTAGTGCAGATATTGAGGACATCACATATGAAAGGTCCCTCCGGGCTAGTAATCATGTGGTTCTGAGCTTCAAATGTATAGTAGTTACAAGTGGAGAGGGAGGCAGGAAAGGCAGGACGAATGAAGCCAAACTACAGGAGAGGGACTACACAGGCGTGAAGAATTTCTTGGACGAGGTTCAGTGGGACAGAGAACTGGCAGGGAGGTCAGTAAATGAGATTATGGAATGCGTGACAACAATATGCAAGGAAACTGAGGATAGGTTTGTACCCAAGGGTAATAGAAATAGTGAGAAGGCCAGGATGAGCCCTTGGTTTACGCAAAGGTGCAGGGAGGCCAAAACTAAGTGTGCTAGAGAATGGAAGAAGTATAGAAAGCAAAGAACCCAGGAGAATGAGAGCAGTCGTAGAGCCAGAAATGAAAATTCTCAGGTAAGAAGGGAGGCCCAACGAAAAAACGAAAATGACATAGCAGCGAAAGGCAAGTCCGACGCGAAGGTGTTTTCCAGTCACATCAGGAGGAAAACAAGTCAAGGGGCAGGTAATCAGGCTGAGGAAGGAAGGAGGAGAGATCACAAGAAACACCAGAGAAACATGTGAGGAACTCAACATGAGATTTAAAGAATTCACAGTAAACAAACTGGTAGACCGCACGATAAAGTAGCGCCGCCACAGAAGGCGAAGGTGGAGCGGATTAAATCCACCAACATTTTGACAAAGTCTTCAGCCCATGTGATCTCTCGCAGACCCACTTACCAAGTCAAAATAAACGGGTTAAGAAGAAGAAACACACAGCGATTCCCCACAGGTCCAGTAGTTTACTTACTGGATAAACTGAGACAATATATTAAAGACGAGTTAGAGAAATAAACAGACTGATGTTAGGTTAAAACTATAGTTGTACTAAGTAAAACAGATAACAGCTGTGAAAACAACAGATAATAACAGTGCTGAGGAACAAATACTTACGATCGTCTCTTAGTTAATAATAATAATAATTATTATTATTATTTCTACTAGTACACAATACAACTTATACAGACCATAGTTGACATCACTGACATATACTACTGTGTAGAAAGCTGCTGGTTATGCTCAGTATTTCGGGTAAATTAGGTTAGTTTTGTCCCCAGGATGCGACCCACACCAGTCGACTAACACTCAGGTACCTATTTACTGCTAGGTGAATAGGGACAGCAGGTGTCTTAAGGAAACACGTCCCCAGTGTTTACACGCTTACCGGGAATCGAACCACGGACCTCAGTGTGTTAGATGAGTCCCCTAAGGGTAGCTAAGCGACTTACTGGCATTGAACAGTACCCAGAAAGTAGTATGACTACCTGGGGGGGGGCTACCTGGAGGGCTACCTGGAGGGCTACCTGGAAGGCATTCCGGAGATCAACGTCCCCGCGGCCCGGTCCACGATCAGGTCTCCTGGTGAATTCCGGCCTGATCAACGAGGCTGTCACTGCTGTCTAGAAGCAAGTAGGCGGCACTAGCGTCTGCATTCCTCTATAACAATAGCCTCATGCATCAAAACAGCCCACCCCAGTCATATATACACTCCAATCATATGTACACTCCAGTCATATACACACACAGAAATAGGTACACCAGCATGAATTTCCCATCACAAAGGTCAAATAGAAGGATAAACTACCATTATTCAGACAGACGCTGAAAAGAAGAACCAGGAGCTGAGGGAGGGGAGAAAGCCTTGTTAAGAGGGGAGTCGCAGAGAATGAGAATGGAGGCAACCAAAGTGAAAGCTGAGTAAGGGGAGTCAAACAATGAGAACCTGGAAAAGTTAGGGGGTCGAAGGGGAGTCAAACAATGAGAACCTGGAAAAGTAAGGGGGTCGAAGGGGAGTCAAACAATGAGAACCTGGAAAAGTAAGGGGGTCGAAGGGAACTCAAACAATGAGAACCTGGAAAAGTAAGGGGGTCGAAGGGGAGTCAAACAATGAGAACCTGGAAAAGTAAGGGGGTCGAAGGGAGTCAAACAATGAGAACCTGGAAAAGTAAGGGGGTCGAAGGGGAGTCAAACAATGAGAACCTGGAAAAGTAAGGGGGTCGAAGGGGAGTCAAACAATGAGAACCTGGAAAAGTAAGGGGTCGAAGGGAGTCAAACAATGAGAACCTGGAAAAGTAAGGGGGTCGAAGGGGAGTCAAACAATGATAACCTGGAAAAGTAAGGGGGTCGAAGGGAACTCAAACAATGAGAACCTGGAAAAGTAAGGGGGTCGAAGGGGAGTCAAAGAATGAGAACCTGGAAAAGTAAGGGGGTGGAACCTCTCAGTTATGATTAAGGGGGTGGAACCTCTCAGTTATGATTAAGGGGGTGGAACCTCTCAGTTATGATTAAGGGGGTGGAACCTCTCAGTTATGATTAAGGGGGTGGAACTCTCAGTTATGATTAAGGGGTGGAACCTCTCAGTTATGATTAAGGGGGTGGAACCTCTCAGTTATGATTAAGGGGGTGGAACCTCTCAGTTATGATTAAGGGGTGGAACCTCTCAGTTATGATTAAGGGGGTGGAACCTCTCAGTTATGATTAAGGGGTGGAACCTCTCAGTTATGATTAAGGGGGTGGAACCTCTCAGTTATGATTAAGGGGGTGGAACCTCTCAGTTATGATTAAGGGGGTGGAACCTCTCAGTTATGATTAAGGGGGTGGAACCTCTCAGTTATTATGATAAAAGATAGTACAGTGTCAAAGGACAGTGAATCATCCGACAGAAATGCAAAATTCTTTGATTTTTTTTTTTGTGGATAATCAGAGCAGCAAGGTAAGAGAGGAACAAAGGAGAGGTGAAAAAACAGTGATAGAAGACTTGTTAACTCTTACGTTTTGGAGTCACTTTTCAGGGAGGAGACCCGTTAATAACAACAGGTGAAGACAAACTCAGGTCTACTTAGTCTTTTCTGACATGTATATATATATATATATATAATATATATATATATATATATATATATATATATATATACAAGGAATTCACAAGAGCAGGCGAAATATACACAAACACTGATCTCTGGCTGAAAGAGACTCGAACCTACGAACCTTGGAACAAGGTACACAGTGCTTTACCAATCTACCCACACTGGGTAGATTGGTATAGCACTGCGTACCTTGTTCCAAGGTTCGTAGGTTCGAGTCTCCTTCAGCCAGAGATCAGTATATATATATATATATATATATATATATATATATATATATATATATATATATATATATATATATGGCAAGAAAGTTCTATTATTCTTTATCTGGCTTTATTCAGTATAATACTAAGCTTATAGAGTTATTTAGTAAATTAAATAATTGACAAAAGTCCGGTACTTATAGGTGGGACATAAATAATTCAGGTATACCTTGTCTTATACATTCACATGTATGTAATCACTATAGTTTCATACTCAGTGACCATAATACATCACTGGGATCTCTGACAACAAATGAAGTACTGGATAGGGTTCTTTTAGCCTTTCGTCAATCAGTTATATACACTACAGCGAGTTGGATAATAGTAAAGAAAACAATGTCGCTTAGTTAAAAGTGATCTTACAATCAGAAGCAATAACGAATCAGGTACTAAAGAGGTAATCAACCTCGGGAAGTGATCAGGGGACAGTGTGATGTTTATAGAGGTGAAACGTACAAGTAGTGAGAAGCTGCAGAGCTGAGGTGGGAAGAGTGACAACACAGAGAGGCAGTCAGTAGTAAGGAAAGAGGCGACAGCGCCAGGATGACCACAGAATCAATTATTATTATTATTACTATTATTATTATTATTATTATTATTATTATTATTATTATTATTATTATATTATTATTATTATTATTATATAGTCAAGGGGAAGCGCTAAACCAGTAGGATTATACAGCGTCTGGGGGGGGGGGATGTGGAAGGCATTCAGGCTTAATTCGGGGAACTGGAGCACAGATCCAATTCCCTAAATCTAGAGCCCCTCACCACCATCGAGGAACCTTCCTTGAGGGGACCACAGAATCAAGAACTAGCAACTAGCAACCTGATGCAGGAACCGGCAATCCTCTTTTCATCCCAGTTTCTAACCTTCTAACCAAAATGCCACTACTGATCCAACCGCTTTCCTTGTTCCTTAGCCGAGTCAGACTCTCACTTGCATTAATTCATTTCCTCCTCCTCTCTGTCTCTGTCTGTCTGTCTGTCTCTCTCTCTCTCTCTCTCCTCTCTCTCTCTCTCTCTCTCTCTCTCTCTCTCTCTCTCTCCTCTCCTCTCTCTCTCTCTCTCTCTCTCCTCTCTCTCTCTCTCTCTCCATTTTCTAGCAAATTTTCTCTCACTAATCTGCTTGATTTCTATGACAGAATAAAGGAAATCATACAAGAAAAACAAAGAAGGATTGACTGCATATTCTTGGACTGAAGGTTAGTAGTTGATAAACCATAACACGGGAGGAGATAGAACCCGCGATCAGAGAGTTTCAAAACTCCAGACCGTCGCGTTAGCCACTGGACCAGCTAGCCAAGCGATGGTCTGGAGTTTTGAGACTCTGATCGCGGGTTCTATCCGTGGAATGGTTTGTTTGCAATCGTGTCATCACGATTTCGTGAGTTAGTAGTTGATGTTCTACCTTACCAGAGATTGATTCTCAAATAATAGCATGCAGGGATACCAGATAAAGTCCAACAGTGGCTTAAGGAATACCTAATGAACGGATACATATGCACACACACTCATACACACACAATACACATACATACAGAACACGCACACACACACACACACACACACACACACAGACACACACACAGTCCCAGAGCTAAGGGGTATGTCCTACGAGGAGAGGTTAAGGAAAATGGACCTGACGACACTGAAGGACAGGAGAGACAGGGGGGACATGATAACGACATACAAAATAATGAGAGGAATTGACAAGGTGGACAAAGACAGGATGTTCCAGAGATGGGACGCAGTTGGAAGTTGAAGACACAGATGAATCACAGGGATGTTAGGAAGTACTTCTTCAGCCACATAGTCGTCAGGAAGTGGAATAGTTTGGGAAGCGATGTAGTGGAGGCAGGATCCATACAGAGCTTTAAACAGAGGTATGACAAAGCACACGGTTCGGGGAGAGTGATCTAGTAGCGACCAGTGAAAAGGCGAAGACAGGAGCTAGGAATCGACCCTTACAACTTCAACTAGGTGAGCACAACTAGGTGAGTACACACACACACGCACTGCCACACACTAGCACCACAACCTGCACACTGCCACACACTAGCACCACAACCTGCACACTGCCACACTCTAGCACCACAACCTGCACAATCCCACACTCTAGCACCACAACCTGCACACTCCCACACTCTAGCACCACAACCTACACACTCCCACACTCTAGCACCACAACCTGCACATCCCCACACTCTAGCACCACAACCTACACACTCCCACACTCTAGCACCACAACCTGCACTCTCCCACACTCTAGCGCCACAATCTGCACACTGCCACACTCTAGCACCCCAACCTGCACACTGCCACACTCTAGCACCACAACCTGCACATTGCCACACTCTAGCACCACAACCTGCACACTGCCACACTCTAGCACCACAACCTGCACACTGCCACACTCTAGCACCACAACCTGCACACTGCCACACTCTAGCACCACAACCTGCACATTGCCACACTCTAGCACCACAACCTGCACACTACCACAACCTGCACACTGCCACACTCTAGCACCACCACCTGCACACTGCCAAACACTAGCACCACCACCTGCACACCAAAGGCAATGGGACAGGAAATGGGAGCAGAAACTGTGTGTGTGCCACTAACCACAATCTTCAACACATCCCTTGAAACTCTGCAACTACCTGCTATATGG
This sequence comes from Cherax quadricarinatus, assembly GCF_026875155.1. Classification (NCBI taxonomy): domain Eukaryota; kingdom Metazoa; phylum Arthropoda; class Malacostraca; order Decapoda; family Parastacidae; genus Cherax; species Cherax quadricarinatus. The sequence continues at coordinate 195,156 of NC_069494.1, read as the reverse complement.
AAGACGGCAAATGTAGTTCTCACTTTTAAAAAAGGGGACAGGAAAGAGGCACCAAACTACAGACCTGCGTCACTGACGTGTATAGTATGCAAAGTTATGGAGAAGATTATCAGGAGGAGAGTGGTGGAGCACCTGGAACGGAACAAGAGTATAAACGACAACCAGTACGGATTCACGGAAGGCAAATCCTGTGTCACAAACCTTCTGGAGTTTTATGATTAAGTAACAGAAGTAAGACACGAGAGAGAGGGGTGGGTTGCTTGCATTTTTTTGGACTGCAAGAAGGCCTTCGACACAGTTCCTCACAAGAGATTAGCGCAGAGGCTGGAGGATTAGGCGCGTATAACAGGAAGGGCACTGCGATGAATCAGAGAACACCTGACAGGGAGGCAACAGCGAGTCATGCTACGTGATGAGGTAACACAGTGGGCACCTGTGACGAGCGGGGTCCCACAGGGGTCAGGCTCCTCGAATTTAACCCCTCCCAATGCAAAGTTATGAAGATAAGGGAAGGGCAAAGAAGACCGCAGACAGAGTATAGGCTAGGTGGCGAAAGTCTGCAAACCTCGCTCGAGAAGAAAGATCTTGGGGTAGCCATACCACCGAGCATGTCTCCGGGAGCACACATCAACCAGATAACTACTGCAGCATATGGGCGCCTGGCAAACCTGAGAATAGCGTTCCGATACCTAAGTAAGGAATCGTTCAAGACACTGTACACTATGTACGTCAGGCCCATACCGGAGTATGCAGCACCAGTTTGGAACCCACACCGGGTCAAGCATGTCAAGAAATTAGAGAAAATGGGCTGAAGGGTATGTCCTACTAAGAAAGGCTTAGGGAAATCGGAGTGACGACACTAGAGGACAGGAGGGTTAGGGGAGACACGATAGCGACATACAAAATTCTGCGTGCAATAGACAAGGTGGACGGAGAGGGGACACAGAAACCAGGGAACACACTTCAAAGTTGAAAACTCAGATGAGTCAAAGGGATGTTAGGAAGTATTTCTTCAGTCACTGAGTAGTCAGGAAGTGGAATGGTCTAGCAAGTGATGTAGTGGGGGCAGGAACCATACATAGTTTTAACACGAGGTATGATAAAGCTTATGGAGCAAAGAGAGAGAGGACCTAGTAGCGATCAGTGAAGATGCGTGGCCAGGAGTTGAGTATCGACCCCTGCAACCACAATTAGGCGAGTGCAATTAGGTGAATTAGGTGAGTCCTGGAATAGCCCAAAACCACAACTTCTAAACTGTCACACTATGGCACCGCAACCTGCACACTGCCACACCCCAGTACTACAACCTGCACACTGCCACACCCCAGGACCACAACCTGCACACTGCTACACCCACAGTACCACAACCTGCACACTGCCACACCCCAGTACCACAACCTGCACACTGCCACACCCCAGTACTACAACCTGCACACTGTCACACCCCAGGACCACAACCTGCACACTGCTACACCCCAGTACCACAACCTGCACACTGCCACACCCCAGTACCACAACCTGCACACTGCCACACCCCAGTACTAAAAACCTGCACACTGTCACACCCATGACCACAACCTGCACACTGCTACCCCAGTACCACAACCTGCACACTGCCACACCCCAGTACCACAACCTGCACACTGCCACACCCCAGTACTACAACCTGCACACTGCCACACCCCAGGACCACAACCTGCACACTGCTACACCCAGTACACAACCTGCAAAACTGCCACACCCCAGTACTACAACCTGCACACTCCCACACCCCAGGACCAAAACCCTGCACCTGCTACACCCAGTACCACAACCTGCCACACTCCCACACCCCAGTACTACAACCTGCACACTGCCACACCCCAGGACCACAACCTGCACACTGCTACACCACAGTACCACAGCCTGCACACTGCCACACCCCAGTACCACAACCTGCACACTGCCACACCCCATTACCACAACCTGCACACTGCCACACCCCAGTACTACTACCTGCACATTTCCCACACCAGAGGCCACAACCTGCACACTGCCACGCCCCAGTACCACAACCTGCACACTGCCACACCCCAGTACTACACCCTACACACTGCCACACTCTGGCACCACAACCTGTGCACTGCCACACCCCAGTACCACAACCTGCACACTGCCACACCCCAGTACTACTACCTGCACACTGCCACACCCGAGGACCACAACCTGCACACTGCCACACCCCAGTACCACAACCCGCACACTGCCACACCCCAGTACCACAACCTGCTCACTGCCACACCCCAGTACCACCTGCACACTGTCACACTCCAGTACTAAAACCTGCACATTGTAACAACCCAGTACCGCAACCTGCACAATGTCACACTCTGGCACCACAACCTGCACACTGCCACATCCCAGTACCACAACCTGCACACTGCCACACTCTGGCACCACAATCTGCACACTGCCAAACCCCAGTACCACAACCTGCACACTGCCACACCCCAGTACCACAACTTGCACACTGCCACATCCCAGTACCACAGCCTGCAAACTGCAACACCCCAGTACACGCCCACCCTTCCATATTGAAAACACTCCAGTACCACAAACCTGCACACTGCACACCCCGCACCCCAACCTGCACCTGCCAACACCAGACCAAACAACTGGCACACTGCCAACACCCAGTACCTCACCTGCCCTGCACACCCCTGTACTACAACCTGCACACTGTCACACCCCAGTACCACAACCTGCACAATGCCACACTGGTACCACAACCTGCACACTGCCACACCCCAGTACTACAACCTGCACATTGCCACACCCCAGTACCACAACCTGCACACTGCAACACTCTGGCACCACAACATGCACACTGCCACACCCCAGTACCACAACATGCACACTGCCACATCCCAGTACCACAACCTGCACACTGCAACACCCAAGTACCACAACCTGCACACCCCCACACAACAGTACTACAACCTGCACACTGTCACACACCAGTACCACAACCTGCACACTGCCACACCCCAGTACCACAACCTACACACTGCCACACCTCAGTACCACAACCTACGCACTGTCACACCCCAGTACCACAACATGCACACTGCCAAACCCCAGAACCACAACCTGCACACTGCCACACTCCGGCACAACAATCTGCACACTGCCACACCCCAGTACCACAACCTGCACACTGCCACACCCCAGTACCACAACATGCACACTGCCACACTCTGGCACCACAACCTGCCCATTGCCACACCCCAGTACCACAACCTGCACACTGCCGCACCCCAGAACCACAACTTGCCACTTCCACACCCCAGTACGACAACCTGCATATTGCCACACCCCAGTACTACAACCTGCACACTGCCGCGCCCCTGTACCACAACCTGCACACTGTCACACCCCAGTACCACAACATGCACACTGCCACACACTGGCACCACAATCTTCACACCGCCACACCCCAGTACCACAACCTGCACACTGTCACACCCCAGTACCACTCTGCACACTCCCACACCCCAGTACAAAACCCTCCCACACTGCCAACCCAGTTACTACAACCTGCACACTTCCACACCCCAGTACCACAACCTACACACTACTACACCCAGATACCACAACCTGCACACTGCCGCACCCCAGTACCACAAAATGCACATTGTCACAATCCAGTGCCACATCCTGCACACTGCCACACTTTGGCACCACAACATGCACACTGCCACATCCCAGTACCACAACATGCACACTGCCACACACTGGCACCAAAATCTTCACACCGCCACACCGCAGTACCACAACCTGCACATTGCCACACCCGAGTACCACAACCTGCACACTCCCACACCCCAGTACAACAACCTGCACACTGCCACACCCCAGTACCACAACCTGCGCACTGCCACACACTGGCACCACAACCTGCAAACTGCCACACACCAGAACCACAACCTTCACACTGCCACACCTCAGTGCCACAACCCTGCATACTCCCACACCACAGTACCACAACCTGCACACTGCCACACCCCAGTACCACAACCTGCACACTGCCACACCCCAGTACCTCAACTTGCACACTTTCGCACCCCAGTACCACAACTTGCACACTGCCACACCCCAGTACTACAACCTGCACACTGCCGCACCCCAGTACCACAACCTGCACATTGCACAACCCAGTACCACACCCTTCACACTGCCACACCCCAGTACCACAACCTGCGCATTGTCACAACCCAGTACCACAACCTTCACACTGTCACACCCCAGTACCACAACCTGCAGACTGCAACGCTCGGGCACCACAATCTGTACACTGCCACACCCCAGCACCACAACCTGCACACTGCCACACCCTAGTACCACAACCTGCACAGTGTCACACCCCAGTACCACAACCTGCAGACTGCAACGTTTCGGGCACCACAATCTGTACACTGCCAACCCCCACCACAAACTGCACACTGCCACACCCCAGTACCACAACCTGAACACTTCCACACCCCAGTACCACAAACTGCACACTGCCACAACCCAGTACCACAACCTGCACACTACCACACCCCAATACCACAGCCTGCACACTGCCGCACCCCAGTACCACAACCTGCAAATTGCCACACCCCAGTACCACAACCTGCACACTGACGCGCTTTGGCACCATAACCTGCACACTGACACACGCCAGCGCCACAATCTTCACACTGACACACCCCAGTACCAAAACCTGCACATTGCCACACCCCAGTACCACAACCTGCACACTGCCACACCCCAGTACCATAACCTGCACACTGCCACACTCTGGCACCACAATCTACACACTGCCATACCCCAGTACCACAACCTGCACACTGCCACACCCCAGTACCACAACCTGAGCACTGCCACACTCTGGCACCACAATCTGCACACTGCCACACCCCAGTACCACAACCTGCACACAGGCACACCCCAGTGTCACAACCTGCGCACTGCCACACCCCAGTGCTACAACCTGCATGCTGCCACAACCCAGTACCACAACCTGCACACTGCCGCACCCCAGTACCACAACCTGCACATTGCCACATCCCAGAACCACAACCTGCACATTGCCACACCTCAGTACCACAACCTGCACACTGCCACACTTTGGTACCACAACATGCACACTGCCACACCCCAGTACTACAACATGCACACTGCCACACCCCAGTACCACAACCTGCACACTGCTACAACCCAGTACCTCAAGCTGCACACTGCCACACTCTGGCACCACAACCTGCACACTGCCACACCCCAGTACCACAACCTGCACACAGCAACACCCCAGTAACACAACCTGCACACTGCCACACCTCAGTAACACAACCTGCACACTGCCACACCCCAGTAACACAACCTGCACACTGCCACACCCCAGTACCACAACCTGCACACTGTCACACCCCAGTACTACTACCTGCACACTGTCACACCAGAGGACCACAACCTGCACACTGCCACACCCCAGTACCACAACCTGCACACTGTCACACCCCGGTACCACAACCTACAAACTGCCACACTCTTGCACCACAACCTGCACACTGCCACACCCAGTACCACAACCTGCACACTGCCACACCCCAGTACCACAACCTGCAGACTTCCACGCTATGGCACCACAATCTGCACACTGCCACACCCCAGCACCACAACCTGCACACTGCCACATCCCAGTATCACAACCTGCACATTGCCACACCCAGTACCACAACCTGCACACTGCCACACCCCATTACCACAACCTGCAGACTGTCACGCTATGGCACCACAATCTGCACACTGCCAAACCCCAGCACAACAACCTGTCACACTGCCATATCCCAGTACCACAACCTGCACATTGGCACACCCAGTACCACAACCTGCACACAACCACACCCCAGTACCACAACCTGCAGACTGCCACGCTATGGCACTACAGTCTGCACACTGCCACACCCCAGCACCACAACCTGCACACTGCCACATCCCAGTACTACAACCTGCAAACTGCCACACCCCAGTACCACAACCTGCACACTGCCACACCCCAGTACCCCAACCTGCACACTGCCACACCCCAGTACCACAACCTGCACACTGCCACACCCCAGTTCCACAGCCTGCACACTGCCGCACCCCAGTACCACAACCTGCACATTGCCAACACCCAGTAACCAAAACCTGCACCTGCCACACTTTGGCACCAAAAACTTTGCACACTGCCACCCCAGTACCACCACATACACACTGCCTCCCCATGGCACACAATCTTCACACTGCACACCTCAGTACCACAACCTGCACATTACCACACCCAAGTACCACAACCTGCACACTGCCCCACTCTGACACCACAATGTGCACACTGTCGCACCCCAGTACCACAACCCGCACACTGCCACACCCCAGTACCACAACCTGAACACTGCCACACCCCAGTACCACAACCTGAACACTGCAACACCACAGTACAACAACCTGCACACTGCCACACCACAGTACAACAAATTGCACACTGCCACACCCCAGTACCACAACCTGCACACTGCAACACCCCTTTACCACAACCTGCACACTGCCGCACCCCAGTACCACAACCTGCACACCGCCACACCCCGTACCACAACCTGCACACTGCCACACCCCAGTTCCACAACCTGCACACTGCCACACCCCAGTACCACAATCTTCACACTGCCGCACCCCAGTACCACAACCTGCACATTGTCACACTCCAGTACCACAACCTGCACACTGCCACACTTTGGCACCACAACGTGCACTGCCACCTTCTGGCACCACATTCTTCTCACTGCCACACCCCAGTACCACAACCTGCACACTGCCACACCCCAATACCACAACCTGCACATTGTCACTCCCCAGTACCACAATCTGCACACTGCCACACCTCAATACCACAACCTGCACACTGCCACACTTTGGCACCACAACATGCACACTGCCACCTACTGGCACCACAATCTGCACACTACCAAACCCCCGTACCACAACCTGCATTCTGCCATACCCCAGTACCACAATCTGCACACTGCCACACCCCAGTACCACAACATGCACACTGCCACACCCCAGTACCTCAACCTGCACACTGCCACACCCCAGTACCAGAACCTGCACATTTTCACACCCCAGTACCACAACCTACACACTGCCACACACTGGCAGCACAACATGCACACTGCCACACTCCAGTACCACAACCTGCACACTGTCACACCCCAGTACTACAACTTGCACATTTCCACACCCAAGTACGAAAACCTGCACACGGCCACACCCCAGTACCACAACCTGCACACTGCCACACCACTGTACAACAACCTGCACACTGCCACACCCGAGTACCACAACCTGCCCACTGCCACTCCCCATTACTAAAACTTGCACATTCCAAAACCCCAGTACAAAAACCTGCACACTGCCACACCCCAGTACCACAACGTGCACACTGCCACACCACTGTACAACAACCTGCACACTGCCACACCCGAGTACCACAACCTGCACACTGCCACACCCCAGTACCACAACCTGCACACTGCCACACCCCTGTACCACAACCTGCACATTGCCACACCTCAGTACCACAACCGGCACACTGCCACACTCTGGCACCACAACATACACACTGCCGCACCCCAGTACCACAATCTGCACAGTGCCTCATCCCAGTACCACAACCTGCACGCTGCCACACCCTAGTACCACAACCTGCACACTGCCTCACCCCGGTACCACAACCTGCACACTTCCACACCCCAGTACCACATCCTGGACACTGCCACACCCCAGTACTACAACCTGCACACTGCCACACCCCAGTACCAGAACCTGCACACTGTCACACCGCAGTACTACAACCTGCACATTACCACATCCCAGTACCACAACCTGCACACTGCCACCTTCTAGTACCACAACCTGCACACACGCACACACACACACACTCATATCCAAGCACGTAAAGAAACTAGAGAATGTGCAAAGGTTTGCAACAAGACTAGTCCCAGAGCTAAGGAGCATGTCCTACGAGGAGAGGTTAGTGGAATCCAACTGACGACAGTGGAGGACAGGAGAGATAGGGGGGATATGATAACGACATATATAACACTGAGAGTAATTGGCAAGGAGGAGAGAGACAGAATGTTCTAGAGATTGGACACAGCAACAAGGGGTCACAGCTGGAAACTGAAGACACAGATGAATCACTGGGATGTAAGGAAGTTTTTCTTCTGCCACAGAGTAGTCAGTAAGTGGAATAGTTTGGGAAGCGATGTAGTGGAGGCAGGATCCATTCATAGCTTTAAGTAGAGGTATGATAAAGCTCATGGTGTGGCTAGAGTGACCCAGTAGCAGCCAGTGAAGAGGCTGGGCCAGGAACTATGAATCGACCCCTGCAACCACAAGTAGGTGAGTACAACTAGGTGAGTACACACACGTGCACACACAAACTTACACACGCACATATAACACATTCCAAAGACGGAGTGGAGGCCTGGGGACCAAAGGCTACACACCTCACCCAAGGGAAAGGCTCTGTGAGTGAGCATCATACCCAGCTCACGCCTCGAGGCGCACATCAGCCAAATAACTGCTGCAGCATATGGGCGCCTGGCAAACCACCTGTACACCGTGTGACTTAGGCCTATACCTGAGTATGCAGCACCAGTATGAAACCCACACCTTATCAAGCATATCAGAGAATTAGAGAGAGTGCAAAGGTTTGTAACAAAACTAGTCCCAGAGCAAAAGGGTATGTCTTATGAGGAGAGGTTAAGGAAACTCAACCTGACGACTCTGGAGGACAGTAGAGATGAGGGGGGACATGATAACGACGTATAAAGTACTTAGAGGAGTTGACAAGGTGAACAGAATGTTTCAAAGATGGAATACAGCAACAAGGGGTCACAACTGGAAGTTGAAAGTTCAGATGAATCACAGGGATAGTGGAATGTGATTTCTCCATCCTTAGAGTTGTCAGGAACAACCTGGAGAGTGATGTAGTGGAGGCAGGAACTATACATAGCTTTAAGAAAAGGTATGATAAAACTCTTGGAGCAGGGAGAGAACGGACCTAGTAACGACCAGCGAAAAAAGGCGGGGCCAGGAGCTGTGAATCGACCACTGCAACCGCAAATAGGTGAGCATAAACGCACACACATACACACACATGCACACAGTTCCACACAAGAGATTAGTGCAAAAGCTGGAGAACCAGGCAGGGATAACAGGGAAGGCATTGCAAAGTATCAGGGAATACCTGTCAGGAAGACAACAGCTACGTAGCGAGGTGTCAGAGTGCGTCTGTGACGAGCGGGGTTCCACAGGTGTCAGTCCTGGGACCGGTGTTGTTTCTGGTATATGTGAACTACATGACGGAAGGAATAGACTCAGAAGTGTCCCTGTTTACAGATGATGTGAAGTTGATGAGAAGAATTCAATTGGGCGAGGACCAAGCTGTAAATCGACCCCTGCAACCACAACTAGGTGAATACACACTCATACACAACTAATTACTTATGTAAATTCGCAGGAAAATTGCAAAAGTTTGTAACAAAACTAATCCCAGATATGAGCTCTGAAGAGAGCTAGAGGAAGGAGCTAAACCTGACGACACTAGAGAGCAGAAAGACCGGAAATGACATGATTACGATGTACAGAATGACAGGAATTGATGGATTATGAGGGAGAGACCGATGAGAAGCAGGACTCAGGAACACGAGATCACAGCAAGAAGTTAAAAGCACAGATGAGTGTCAGGGATGTTAGGCAATACTTCTTTAGCCTAAGAGTGGCCAGAAAGTGCAAAGATCTAGACAGTGAACTGATAGAGGCGATATCTGATACTTGGAATATCAAGTTTAGATATTGGCAGTACGTGGACCTCTTAGGATGCTTCTCACTGCAGCTTTCTGCAATGTTTCAAACATCCAGTCTAAACACAAGGGCAAGTGCTCTCAGCCTTTCATTTTATTGACACCAACAATCTTGTTACAACAAATCCAAGTACTGGGTCGACACAGCCTGAATACTTGTATCTGGGTATATGTTCTTGCCCTGACCAGTCATGCAACTGGATCCTGCGGACTGCACCTCTCAGTCAGGACGACGTCTGTTAATTAAAACCTTTACTAGGCTTGGTAAGGGGTAATCACCCTTTACCAAGAGTGGAAAAGGGTAATTACCCCTCTCCAGGCCTGGTTATGGGTTTAATTATCATCGTTTTCTCAGCCGAGATGATCAGCCCAGGTCCTGACCAATACTTGACCGAGGATTATTTGGGAGCTCCAGAATCCTGTGGAGTAAATCGTTACTGATCGGGCTGGCTAGGCAAAGCACACAGCTAGGATGAGGCTTTGAAATTGGGCCTTTAAAAAGGACTTCGAAATTGGGGTGACGAGGTTATTGTTCCATGATTTTCGGAGCTCCTCAGTTTATTCCATGTTACACAGTTTAAGAATTTCCTGGCATTTGACAAAGTAATCAGAGTATGCCGACGGTACGGGCGGGGATTGAACTCGCGATGAGTCGGAAAACTCCTGGCCAGCGCATAAGCCACTGAGCCAGCTGGCTACAATAAGATTCATCCAACTAGGTATATTTATACACCATAGGAAGGTTAGCATAGGCCACCACTGTGACCACAAATGCAAGATTTTACAGATGAATCTACCGCTAGCGTGGTCATGACGAACTCTAGCTCATGTCCCCTCAAAGGCGTCATCAAGACTCATGAAATCGTAATGACACGATTGCAAACCAATCACTCGCTCTGAGTTCAGTCCCTTCCCGTACCGTGGTTTGTTTCGCACAATGAGATCCAGAGTTTGATCCCAGTTAGGGTGGAAACATTGGTGTGTTTCCTTAAGACACCTGCTGTTGGGAGCTAGCCGACTGGTTTGGGTCGCATCCTGGGAATAAAATTATCCCCATTTGTCGGAAATGCTGTACACAACAAGGGGTTCTCTGTATAGTACGTCACTGATGTCAGCTATGGTCTGTATAAGTTGCCTCATACACTTATAGAAATAATAATAATAATAATAATAATAATTATTATTATTATTATTATTATTATTATTATTATTATTATTATTATTTTCTGAAGACATTCTGGCTAATATCGTATGTAAGGAAATTGGCTTCATTTCTTATATTAAACTGTTAGTGATAGAAGATCGGACTGATATTTACAATATCCTCCGAAGAAAATAGGAGAGGGGACAGCTGGAAGGATGGAGGGAGAGGGAGAGGGAAGAGAAGGAGGCAAGGAGGGCGAGATGGAGAGATAGAGGCATGGAGGAGGGGAGGGAGATAGGAGAACTAGAGACCATCCATAACATCTGCCTCAATAAATCTTTAACCATGATGCCCTAATAAGCCTTTGATTTAGCTTCATGGGTCGGAAGCACACAAGGATAATTACTGTGCCCTTGCAACACCACGTGTCAGAGAATACACATACCATGTGACTGGAGTACATACCATGTGCCTGGAGTACATACCATGTGCCTGGAGTACATACCATGTGCCTGTTCTCAGACTTATGTGCCCCAGTCAAAAGGCTTTGCCTTGGTCTGGAGTTTTAAGACTATCTGATCGCGGGTTCTATCCCCACCCGTGGTATGGTTTGTTTACAAGATAAGAGATAAGATAAGATTTCGTTCGGATTTTTAACCCCGGAGGGTTAGCCACCCAGGATAACCCAAGAAAGTCAGTGCGTCATCGAGGACTGTCTAACTTATTTCCATTGGGATCCTTAATCTTGTCCCCCAGGATGCGACCCACACCAGTCGACTAACACCCAGGTACCTATTTGCTGCTAGGTGAACAGTACAACAGGTGTAAGGAGACGTGTCGAAATGTTTCCACCCGCCGGGAATCGAACCCAGGCCCTCCGTGTGTGAAGCGGGAGCTTAAGCCACCAGGCCACCGGGCCACCACAAGACTTTACCCTTCTAGACTTTTTACTCACCTATCCTTAAACGTGTTTTATTACACGTGTAAGGAGACCGGGAACCGACCCTCATCCTTGTAACTGCATGCCCTCAGATATATCGGCTCAGCCACATATATAGTTACATTGCTGGAACACCAGTAGTTTGCTCTTACGCTATTCTGTTTGATAGTTGCATTGTGGGAACACTCGCTGTTTGCTGCGTCCCTGTTCCATATAATTACATTACGGAAATACCAACACTATGTGGCTGTCCTATTCTGAGTGATAATTACAATGTGGGAAGACTCGCAGAATGCTTTCACCTTCTTGTATTAGAGTTATATGGAGGTAATGCATACAGTGTGTGTCAGTTTGTTTGTTATGCACACCATACCCATCCTGTGGGCGGTAGTCTGAAGATTACTGAGGTACATAATGGGTCCAGGGACTGTGTGCGTGTGTAATATTGTGGATTATACTGTGTGTGTGGCAGTAGTATTATGAATTATACTGTGTGTGTGGCAGTAGTATTATGGGTTATACTGTGTGTGTGGCAGTAGTATTATGGATTATACTGTGTGTGTGGCAGTAGTATTATGGATTATACTGTGTGTGTGGCAGTAGTATTATGGGTTATACTGTGTGTGTGGCAGTAGTATTATGGATTATACTGTGTGTGTGGCAGTAGTATTATGGATTATACTGTGTGTGTGGCAGTAGTATTATGGATTATACTGTGTGCGTGGCAGTAGTATTATGGATTATACTGTGTGTGTGGCAGTAGTATTATGGATTATACTGTGTGTGGCAGTAGTATTATGGATTATACTGTGTGTGGCAGTAGTATTATGGATTATACTGTGTGTGGCAGTAGCATTATGGATTATACTGTGTGTGGCAGTAGCATTATGGATTATACTGTGTGTGTGGCAGTAGTATTATGGATTATACTGTGTGTGTGGTAGTAGTATTATGGATTATATTGTGTGTGGCAGTAGTATTATGGATTATACTGTGTGTGGCAGTAGTATTATGGATTATACTGTGTGTGGCAGTAGTATTATGGATTATACTGTGTGTGGCAGTAGTATTATGGATTATACTGTGTGTGTGGTAGTAGTATGGATTATACTGTGTGTGGCAGTAGTATTATGGATTATACTGTGTGTGGCAGTAGTATTATGGATTATACTGTGTGTGGCAGTAGTATTATGGATTATACTGTGTGTGTGGCAGTAGTATTATGGATTATACTGTGTGTGGCAGTAGTATTATGGATTATACTGTGTGTGTGGTAGTAGTATTATGGATTATACTGTGTGTGGCAGTAGTATTATGGATTATACTGTGTGTGTGGCAGTAGTATTATGGATTATACTGTGTGTGGCAGTAGTATTATGGATTATACTGTGTGTGTGACAGTAGTATTATGGATTATACTGTGTGTGGCAGTAGTATTATGGATTATACTGTGTGTGGCAGTAGTATTATGGATTATACTGTGTGTGTGACAGTAGTATTATGGATTATACTGTGTGTGGCAGTAGTATTATGGATTATACTGTGTGTGGCAGTAGTATTATGGATTATACTGTGTGTGGCAGTAGTATTATGGATTATACTGTGTGTGGCAGTAGTATTATGGATTATACTGTGTGTGGCAGTAGTATTATGGATTATACTGTGTGTGGCAGTAGTATTATGGATTATACTGTGTGTGGCAGTAGCATTATGGATTATTCTGTAGTTAAATTGTGGGAACACCTGTAGTTTCTTATTGTCACGTTTTACACTAGACACACTGTAGGAACACACAAGTTTCCTACTGATTCTTAGTGACTGCTACAAGGTGGGAACATACAAAGTGAATGAACGTCTGCAGTGTTCCATATGAGAGGTATATTACTGGAACAAAAACGAGCTATAATTCCCTCGTTATATTCCATCACTCATGGAGTAATGAGAGCTGTTAGCCAGCGCTGGTAGACCACGTTAGGAAGATGGAGACGTCGTCAAGGGCTCCACGAACAGGTCAGTAGCTATTAAAGGTTCCTAATTATCCTTCCAGTAGAGCTGAAGTTTGATACAACTGGTGTACTGTCGACAACACTGATAAGATTCTTTAACATTTTGAACCGTTGGTTCAGTATCAGCTTACCTGCTACGGGCATCTTTTCTTCAGAGATGTTTGTAGATGAATGGTTCAGAGAACCGACATGTTGATAAATTAGACACATGTGCAACTCTTGGGTATCTTTATTGAGGAAACGTTTCGCCACACAGTGGCTTCATCAGTCCATACGTAGGAGAAACTTGAAGAACAGGAGGAGAATGAGGTAATCAGTCCCTCAACCTTGAGTCGATGTGTTCAGTCCATCAAGACTGAGGATATCAACACCGGTTTAGTCACTGACAGGTGTTGTAACTCTGTATAAGTACGCTAATTCTCCCATTTATCTCAGGGCCAAATATCTGATAAGTGAAGTCTGGATGTAAGTTCCGAATATAACAGACACAGAAATGTTCGCTGTTGGGATCTCGTTCTTGTTCCCCCGAGGCCACGTTCATATAATTCCCCTTAACATGTCCATTCAAGTCCAGTCCACTAGATCTGTTTCTATCAGAGTTATAAATATACCGGCAATAACATCAGAGTGAATCCTCTCTCGTGGATAGTAAATTAAAACATTCCAACTGGGCTCTACACTGTGATTTTCCACTTCAGGGGTGGCGCTTTAATGCCGGTGAAGGACTCTTGTTCCAAGGTATTGGTGCTAACCTTCCCTTTCACTAATATCAGGATTCTCTCTTTTCAAACTGTCTCAGTGACCCATACGGAATTAGCGCTTTCCCGTACATTTCACATACCTCTACTTTTAACGAGTTTCGAGTTTTTCTATTGCCGGTGCCTGGCCCTTGGACTAGGCTTGTCTGGTTCTTGCTTGATCAACCAGGCTGTTGCTGCCAACATATCCATCACAGCCTGGTTAATCTGGCACTTGGGGGAGATACTTGTCCAGTTTCCTCAGGAAGACCTCTACACTGCCCCAGAAATGTTTCTAATATCATCTGAAATGATGTTAAGTAGTCTGGGAACACGGATATTGATACAATGTTCTCTTTTCGTGTCCATCGCTCCCCTGCTTTTCACTGCGTTTATTTTACATATCCTCCCATAATTATTACTCTAGTAAGATACATATAATTTCTCTCTCCTCCACACCAGCGAGTACATACTTGGAATTTCGAGGTATTACCAATAATTTAAATGCTGTACTGGCTCTATGTGGGTCGTAAATCATCTTTGTATTTGTTCCAACTCTGTTATCTTCCCTAGTCTAAAAGGAGCCGTTATCACGGAACAATAATTTAAATGAGAGAGTATACAAGCGATTTGAATAGTGTCACCACCAGCACTGTGTTCCTTGCTTTCAAAATTCTCATTATCCACTCAATTATTTTCCAGGCTGTCCTGACATTTGCGTTATTGTGTACTTAGAAACAAAGGTTTACCTACATAATTGCTCCCAGGTCTTTCACCTGTTCCTTTCATTCAATTAATCAGCCTCGTGGGTTTTGTGTACAATATCCCTTTTGACTTTTCATTCTTCCCTTATCTAAGCAGCTGGAAGTTATCACCAATGAGCGTCATGGTGTTCTCCACTGCCCACTGGAAAAACCAAGGTGGTTTTCATACTTATTTTAGTTTAATCAGGAAATAAAGACAAAAACTGTGGGGAGTGTTTTTACCTATTTCTTGACTCACGAAATCGTAATGACACGATTGCAAACAAACCATACCATGGGCGGGATTGAACCCGCGGTCAGAGAGTCTCAAAACTCCAGACCGTCCAGTGGCTAACACGACGGTCTGGAGTTTTGAGATTCTTTGACCGCGGGTTCAAATCCCGCCCGTGGTATGGTTTACCTATTCTTTGTGAGGATAGAGCAGAGGTCCCGGAGGGCAAGTGAAAATTGTGTATGCAATAATTTCGACAAAAATCATTCTGAATCCTAACGCAGAAAAATATATTTCACTGTGTTTGTTTAGATTACAATTATTGTAAACAAAATCTGAAATTTTATTTAGTTGGTGTTAGGCTAAATAAAAAATTGTTGTTGTTATAATAAGGTTAGGTATAGTTTTCTATGTTCCTTTTGGTGCAGAATTATAAATTTTTACATTAATGTTTATGAAAAAAATATAACATTTTTAAACGTATAAGAGAAAATTTTAGAGAAAGAACTTAATTTATTTAAATGAGTTCTTGACTAATTGACCAGTTTTACTTATTCGGCATCGACATATTATATTATATATATATATATAATATATTTATATATTATATATTATATATTTATATATATATATATTTATATTTATATTACTATATATATTTCCCAGTCCACAGCCAGATACGACCTACACCACACACTGCATCAATATCGCCAGTTACTGTTGCCACACAGCCAGACTCCATCATCAAATATGGACACCTAGCCGAAGCTAGGTAGTGGATCAATACCCGGAGCACCAGGCTTGTTGGTTGAAATTTTCACCAAATTCTGCCAAGCAGTGAACTTCGAAAGGTTCTTAAAGTTCATTGACCTGCCTTCTCAAATTCCACTCTGTTTGGTCTTTTTTTTTGTCTTTAGCAATTATTATTATTATTTCCTACGTCAGTTATGCATTCGTTAAAAAGGCTACTAAAATTCGGGGAGCATTTGGCTAGTACCCCTTCCCTGCTATACCATTACTAAAATATGCAAAATAAAGAAGTGTATTTTCTTTTCGATATATATTGAACTTTGTATAGGAAGGGGCTTAGTTATAAATAATACGTATTTTAAGGGAAAAGAGGATAAATAAGTATACAAGATATGATGTATGGCGAAATGACAGAGTTTGTTGGATTATCTGTATTGGTAGAAAAAAGACTGTTGAGTAGACTTCATGATGTACATGTTTTAGAGGGGCAACAGATTATTCAGATCACTATTCTAGTTGTAGTACTCTGAGAGTAAAAGGTAGATGAGGATCAGGAAAAATAGAAGCATCAGGTAAGAGAGGTGAAGGTGTTATAAACCTAAAAAGAGGACGGCGGTTAGGGTAAGATATACCACAGCTTATTGGAGGGATGTGGGATAAGGAGAGCATAGGCAATGGGGGTCGACGAGGTATGGGGTGGTAGGTTTTAATAATGTTAGTGTTAGAGTGTAGAGTTAGTGTGTCAGCAGAAGTTTGTGTTACAGGAATGTGGGTGGGGAGGGATGAAGAGCGATTGGGGGAATGATGATGTAAAGTGAGTAGTAAGGGAGAAAGAAGTTGCATAGGGAGAGTTTTACAAAGTAGAAGTGTAGTGATATAAGGCAGGGAGAGTATATGGAGAGACAGAAAGAGTTAATAGAGTGATGAAACATTGTGAAAAGAGAGCAAATGAGAGTATTGGGTGAGATGGAGGGTATATTTTGAGGAATTGTTAAATGTTGATGAAGATAGGGAAGCTGTGTTTCTGTATAGGACATGGAGGAATAAACATCTTGTAAGGAGTGAGGAGGGCCAGGTTGTGAGTTGTGGGGGAAGGATGTTCGTGAGGAGTGGTAGAATGGAAAGGGGGTAGGTAGGCAGCCGGGATTGATGGGATAAGATAGAAATGTTAAAAGGCAGGTGGGGAATAGTTTTGGATGGGTTGGTGCGAATATTTAATTAATTGTATGGAAGAGGGTAGGTACCTAGGGATTGGGCAGCCAAGGCATGCATAGTTCCTTTGTATAAAGGGCAAAAGGGGACAAAAGAGAGTGCAAAAATTATAGGGGGATAAGTCTGTGAGTATACCTGGTAAAGTGTATGGTAGAGTTATTATTGTAAGAGGTATTAAGGTAGTAACCATAAGAAAGATGGAAAACACTGCAACAGGCCTAATGACCCTGCAGAGCAGGTCCATGTCCCCCCCCCCGGATTAGCCAATGACCCCCCTCCCCAGGATTAGCCAATGGACCCACCCAGTCTGGTCACCTCTACTCAAGGAAGGAGCAACTGGAACCGACTAACAGCAAAAGCTAGTTCAGGTCAACTCACACCCACCCACACCACTCATGTATTTATTAACCTATTTTTAGTATGACAGAGAGTTGGATAGCAGATGAAACACGGAGGTTTAGGAAAGGTTGTTAGGGGGTGTGTGGACCAGGTGTTTACAGGAACATAATCAGGTGACAGTATTTAGATAAGTGGTTAAGCGTTTTTGTGGCATTTATGGATTTGGAAAAGGCGTATGACTGGGTGGATAGGGAGGCTATGTGGCAGATGTTGCAGTGTGTTGGTTGTAGGAGGTAGGTTACTGAAAGCAGTGAAAGGTTTTTACGAGGATAGTGAGGCTCAAGTTAGAGTAGGTTGGAGAGAGGGAAATTATTTCCCAGTAAAAGTAGGCCTTAGACAAGGATGTGTGATGTCACCGTGGGTTTGTTTAAAATATTTATTGATGGGGTTGTAAGAGAAGTAAAATGCGAGGGTCTTGGAAGAGGCGTGGTGTTAAAAGCTAAAGAAATCACACATAAAGTGGGATTTGTCACAGTTGATCTTTGTGATGACACTGTGCGCTTGGGAGGGATTCTGAAGAGGAAGTTGCTGTGGTTTTGGGTGGGATGTGAATTGGTAGGTGTGTAAAAGAAGAAAATTAAAAGTGAATACTGGAAAGAGTAAGGTTATGAGGATAACAAAAAAGATTAGGTGACGAACATTGGATATCAGGATTGGGTGGAGGAGTGTATTGGAGGAGGTGAATGTATTCAGAATATTTAGGACGTGGGACGTTGTCAGCAGATTGGTCTATGAAGGTTGAGAGGAATCACAGATTTGATGAGGGGAAAAGGTCCGGGAGTGGTGCATTAGGAGTCTGCGAGACAACGAACTTTGTCTGTGGAAGCAAAAAGGGAATGTATGAGAGCTTGTTGTACCAACACTCTTATTGGATGTTTGAAGCATGGATGCATGACTGTTGCAGCGAGGGGGAGGAAGGGCTGGAGGATGTGGAGATGTCATGTTGAGGGCAATGTGTGGTGTGAATTTAATGCAGAGAATTCGTTAGTTCGGAAATTAGTGAGAGAGAGGGTGTGGGATTACCAAAATTATTATCCAGAGGGCATGAGGTGGGGTTGTTGGAGGTGGTTCGGACATGTAGAGAGAATGGAACAAAAACAGAGTGACTTCGAGAGTGTATAAATTGAAGTGGAGGGAAGGCGGGGTAGGGGTCGGCTTTGGTAGGGTTGGAGGGAGGGCTAAAGGAGATGTGTGCGCGAGGGGCCTTGGACTTACAGCAAGCGTGCATGAGCGTATTCGATAGGTGTGTATGGAAGACAAATGGTTTTTAATACTTGACGTGCGTGGAAGTTGTGAGCAAGTTACATTTATGAAGGGGATTCAGGGTAAAAGGCTGGGCCGGACTTGAGTCCTGGGAGATGGGAAAAGTACAGTGCCTGCTCTTGAAGGAGGGGTGTTATGTTTGCAGTTTAAAAACTGTAGTGTAAAGCACCCTTCTGGCAAGTCAGTGATGGAGTGAATGATGGTTGAAAGTTTTTCTTTTCGGGGCCACCCTGCTTGGTGCGTCACCCTGCCCTTGGTGGGCACCCTGCCATGGTGGAAATCGGCCGTGTGTTATGGATATATATATTTATATATATATATATATATAATATATATAATATATATTATATATATATAACAACACACAACACACACACACACACACACACACACACACTAACACACGCACAACACACACACACACAAAACACACACACACACACAACACACCACTACACACACACCACAAACACACACACACACCACACACACACACACACTCACACACACCACACACACACACACACATCATAGCAGCGAAGACAAAAAAATCTGACCCCAAAACTGTTGTACAGCCACATAGGGTGGAAAACAAACAGTCAGGACCAGGTATAATCAGGCTAAGGAAGGAAGGAGGAGAGTCAACAAGAAATGACGTGAAGTATGTGAAGAACTCAACAAGGAGATTCAAAGAAGTTGGTCAGAGGAGACAGAAAGGGACTCCAGAAAGGACGGAGAGGTGGGGCACACCACCAAGTGCTGGACACAGAGCACACAACCGTGGAAGAAGTGAAGAGGCTTCTGATTGAGGCTAGATACCTCAAAGGGCAATGGGGGCCATATAACTTCTCCATGGGTATTGAGGAGGGAGCAGAGGTGCTATGTGTACCCCTAACAACAATATTCAATACACTTTCGAAACAGGGAGATTGCCTGAGGCATGGGAAGACAGCAAAATGTTGTCCCACTCTTTAAAAAAGGAGACAGACATCATGATGCAATTAAATACAGACCAGTGTCATGACATGTATAGATATGCAAAATCATGGTGAAGATTTTCAGGTGAAGAGTGGTGGATCACACCTAGAAGGGAACGATCTCATCAACAGCAGCCAACATGTTTCAGGGACGGGGAAATTACTGTAGTCACAAACTACTGGAGTTCTATGACATGGTGACTGCTCAGTAAGCAAGAGGAGAGAGGGTGGGGTGGATTGCATTTTTCTTGGACTGTAAGGTAGTGCGTTTGACTCACAGTTCCACACATGAGAATTGGTGCAAAAACTGGAGGGGACCAAGCAGGGTAACAGGGATGGCACTACAAATGGATCAGGGCAACCAAATACTTGTCGGAAGGGACAGCAGCGAGTCATGGTACGTGGCGGAGGTGTCCACAGTGGGCACCTGTGTCCAGCGGGTCCCTCAGGGGGTCAGTCCTAGGACTGAGTGCTGTTTCCTGGTATTTGCTGAACGACATGACGGAAGGAATTGACTCTGAGGTGTCCCTGTTTGCAGATGACGTGAAGTTGATGAGTAAGTATTCACTCGATCGATGACCAGGCCCAGAACTAACAAAGGGAACTGGACAGGCTGCCGACCTGGTCCAGCAATTGGTCTCCTGGAGTTCAATCCCACCAAGTGAAAGTCATGACGATTGGGGAAGGGCAAAGAAGACCGCAGACGGAGTACAGTCTAGGGGGCCAGAGACTACAAATCCTCATCAAGGAAAAAGATCTTGGGGTGAGTATAACACCAGGCACATCTACTGAAGCGCAACATCAACCAAATAAACTGCATGCAGCATATGGGCGCATGGCAACCTCAGAACGCATTCCGACATCTTAATAAGGAATTCATCAGGGACCACTGTACACCGTGTACGTTAGGCCAATTTTGGAGTATGCAGCCCAGTTTGGAACCCACACCTAAGCCAAGCAGTGAAGAAACTAGAAAAAGAAGAAACTAGAGAAAAGTGCAAAGGTTTGCAAACAAGGGACCTAGTCCCAGAGAGGCTAAGAGGTATGTCCTACGAGGAGAGGTTAAGGGAAATCAACTGACGACACTGGAGGACTGGAGAGATAGGGGGGCATGATAAACGACTTACAAAATACTGAGAGGAATTGATCAAGGTCGGACCCAAAGACAGGATTTCCAGAGATTGGACCACAGTAACAGGGGACACAGTTGGAAGCTGGAAGACACAGATATGAATAACAGGGATGTTTGGAAGTATTTCTTCAGCCACAGAGTAGTCAGTAAGTGGAATGTTTGGGAAAGCGATGTAGTGGAGGCAGGATCCATTACATAGCTTTAGCAGAGGTATGATAAAGCTCACGGCTCAGGGAGAGTGACCTGTAGCGATCAGTCGACGAGGGGGGGCAGGAGCTCGGATCGGGACCCCGCAACCTCAACTAGGTGAGTACACACAACACACAAACACACACACACACACACACACACACACACACACACACTCACAACACACTACACAAGGAGATACCAATGGTAGCCCCCACCTACAACATCTCTAACCCCTTTACAAAATGAAGGAGATACCATTGTAGTATACAAATGAGGGAGATACCATTGTAGTATACAAATGAAGGAGATACCATTGTAGTATACAAATGAGGGAGATACCATTATAGTTTACAAAATAAGAGGAGAAGATGCCATTATTTGTATACAAATGGGGAGATACCATTATATTATACAAATGAGGGAGATACCATTGTAGTATACAAATAAGGGAGATACCATTGTAGTATACAAATGAGGGAGATACCATTATAGTATACAAATAAGGAGATACCATTATAGTATACAAATGAGGGAGATACCATTGTAGTATACAAATGAGGGAGATACCATTATAGTATACAAATGAGGGAGATGCCATTATAGTATCAAATTGAGGGGAGATGCCATTATAGTATTACACATGAGGGAGATGCCATTATAGTATACAAATTAAGGGAGATTACAATTGTAGTATACAAATGTGGGAGGGAGATGACCAGTATTAGTATACAAAATGAGGGAGATGCCATTATGTATACAAATGAGGGAGGGAGATGCATTATAGTATACAAATAAGGTGAGAAGATGCATATTATAGTATACTAATAGGGTGATACATTGTAGTATACAAATAAGGGAGATACCATTGTAGTATACAAATGAAGGAGATACCATTGTAGTATACAAATGAGGGAGATACCATTATAGTATACAAATAAGGGAGATACCATTATAGTATACAAATAAGGGAGATACCATTGTAGTATACAAATAAGGGAGATACCATTGTAGTATACAAATGAACGTTGTTGGAGTTTTCCATTGTAGTATACGTAAATGAGGGAGATGCCATTATAGTATTACATATAAGGGAGATACCATTATTGTATACAAATAAGGGTGATACCAATTATAGTATACAAATAAGGGAGATTACCATTGTAGTTTACAATTGAGGGGAGGATACCATTATATTATACAAATGGGGAGATACCATTGTTTGTATACAAATAATGGAGATACCATTGTAGTACTACAAATAAGGAGGATACATTGTAGTTTACAATGAGGGAGATACCATTATAGTATACTAATAAGGGGAGATACATTTAGTATACATAAGGGTGTTACCATTTTAGTGTACAATTTGGAGGGAGATACATTGCAGTATACAATGAGGGAGATACCATTTGTAGTATTACAAAATGAAGGAGAGATACCATTGTAGTATACAAATGTGGGACCCGATACCATTGTTAGTATACAAATAAGGGAGATACCATTGTAGTATACAAATGAAGGAGATACCATTGTAGTATACAAATGAGGGAGATACCATTATAGTATACAAATGAAGGAGATACCATTATAGTATACAAATAAGGGAGATACCATTATAGTATACAATTAAGGTAGATACCATTATAGTATACAAATAAGGGAGATACCATTGTAGTATACAAGTGGTAAAAAGTTTCCTCTAATAAGTATCCTGAATTATAAGTATCATTTATCACATCTTGTTGGATATAAGTGAAGTATAAGTAGACTATCCAGCTGCTGGAGAGTCAGATATTGTCAGAGTAAGATGTATTAATTACTCCTGTGTCCACTTACCTAACGATACAAAGATCGCAGTCAGCAGGACTCGGTACTGCTATTGAGATACGGGCAAGATTAACGATATAAAGTACCGAGGATGTCGAATCTGGAAGCAACTAGTGGCGAAACGTTTATTGAATTGTACACAAGTCTTTTTTCCACAGCGGGGATAGAACCCGCGGTCAGAGAGTCTCAAAACTCCAGACCGTAGCGTTTGCCACTGTTTGTGGTCTACAGTGGATGGCCTATGATATCCATTCTATGGTGTAGAGATTTATCCTTGTTGACGAATTTATTGTAGCTTGCCTGGTCCAGTGGCTAACACGACGGTCTGGAGTTTGAGACACGCTGACCGGAGTTCTATAATGCCCGTGTTGGTATTGGGTTTGTTTTTTCCACAGGTTTCTTAATGTTTCTTCTTACTTATACTTGGTTTTCACAGTCGTTTGGTAAGGAACTGTGTATGCCCTCGCCATTTAATCGTGAACTCTCCAGTTCACTATCCCCTGGTGAGGTGGCATCTTGATCCTTGAGATCTGATCTGTCTCCAGTTCCCTGAAAATTCAAGTCTATATACTTTCGATCTCCCCACGCCCTTGTAATAATCCAAATCGGTTTTTGCGCTGGCCTATAATAATAATACTAATAATAATAATAATAATAATAATAATAATAATAATAATAATAATAATAACAATAATAATAATAATCTACTACGATTTCTTTATGTGCTCGATCAGGTTTCTTTATTATATAACTTAATAAAGCCAGAGTTTGCGAGAACTTTAGTAATAAAGGATCTCTTTTCACTGCCTCGCATGGGCCAGTAGGCCTGCTGCAGTGTTCCTTCTTTCTTGTGTCCTTATTCGTGTCTTTTTAGAATGGGCCAGTAGGCCTGCTGCAGTGTTCCTTCTTTATGTCCTTATTTGTGTCCGTTTAGAATGGGCCAGTAGGCCTGCTGCAGTGTTCCTTCTTTCTTATGTCCTCATTTGTGTCCGTTTAGAAAGGGCCAGTAGGCCTCCTGCAGTGTTCCTTCTTTCTTATGTCCATATTTGTGTCCGTTTAGAAAGAAAAAACCCCCACAAAAGGCCAGTAGGCCTGCCTGCTGCTGTTCTTCTTTCTTATGTCCTTACTTGTGTCTTTTTAGAATGGGCCAGTAGGCCTGCTGCAGTGTTCCTTCTTTCTTATGTCCTTATTTGTGTCCGTTTAGAAAGGGCCAGTAGGCCTGCTGCAGTGTTCCTTCTTTCTTATGTCTTTATTTGTGTCTTTTTAGAATGGGCCAGTAGGCCTGTTGCAGTGTTCCTTCTTTCTTATGTCCTTATTTGTGTCCGTTTAGAATGGGCCAGTAAGCCTTCTGCAGTGTTCCTTCTTTCTTATGTCATTTTTTGTGTCCGTTTAGAAAGGGCCAGTAGGCCTGCAGCAGTGCTCCTCCTTTCTTCAGTAAAGCTTTTGAGGCTGTTGACCACGATAAAGAATTTGATATTATTTTCTTAGATTTTAGTAAGGCACTGTTGATAAAGTTCCCTCACACCAAAGGACTGTTGATGGAACAGTAGCAGGATCATGGCATTGGGGAAGGGTTGCTCTCGTGGATCGAATCATGGCTCACAAGACAGGAAGCAAGAGTGTCCTACTAAATGGGGGTTAAATCAGAGTGGGGATCTGTAACAAGTGGCGTTCCACTGGGATCAGTATTGGGCCCGTTCCCGTTGTTGTTTATATATTTTATCAATGATCTTGATGAAGGAATTACTAGGGATTTATTGTGCAAATTCGCCTGATGACACAAAGATAGTAGGATTAATTTGATTAAATCGTTGAGTTAGGGAACTTCAGGAGGTTTTTAGGACATACAAAACTTATCTTGGTCAGAAAAGTGTAGCAGATGCAGTTCAATGTAGATAAATGCATGGTTCTTGTAGCTTGGAGCAGTGTCCATAACCCTAGACTTATAAGTTAAAATGATGTAGAACTTAGCCATACAGACAGATTGCGAAAAGGACTTGGGGGTTATGGTAAGCGCAACCTTAAACGTAAGACAGCAATGTGTAGGATGAATGGTTCTGAGAACCTGATCGTTGATAAATGACACATGTGCAACATGTGGGTATCTTTATGAGGAAACGTTTCGCCACTCAGTGGCTTCAATCAGTCCTATACATAGGGGAATCTTGAAGAACAGGAGGGATTGACGGGTAATCAGTCCCTCAACCTTGAGTCGATTTTGTGGGTCTAGTCCATTCAACTCTTGATAGAATCGGCATATTGAGGGAGAAGAGCTTATAAACCGTATGGCAGGGAGAGGTTTGCAGCAGTCGTAGGTCGTGTCACATTTGTTCAATGTGGAAGTAGGTCGTACCAGAATTAGGCAAGCGTAGAGAATTCTAGTTTTAAGATCCCAAGAACAGTTACAGCAGTCTGTCAGGTGTGTAGATGAATGGTTCAGAGAAACCCGACATGTTGATAAATTAGACACAGAAAGCAGATGATACTTGAGAAGATTGTAATCAGTCCATCACACCTTGAAGTTTTTGAGGTGGTCAGGTCCCGCAGTATGGAGAAGTGCATTGTTCCGTAGTCTGGAATACATATCGTCTTCAAGTCTCATTATGCTTCGATTCATCTTTCGTCTGCACTCGCTGAAGAAGTCTACTGTGTTGCGAAAGTTTCGAATTAAAGATACCTTAATGTTGCTATGTGTCTTACCTAAACTGCCTGTCGGTATTTCTATACCATTTTATTGCTTGGTGTATTAGTGAGTATGCTTATGTATAATAATCAATGTAGTTTGACAGTATCGCATTTACCTACCTAATTTCCCCATCTTGCCATTCTTATTATCGGTCAGGCAAAACACAGCCCGTTTAACGATCACCTGGAGGTCTCACGGATATTCGGGGGGATCGCACAACAGCCATCCACACTTCTTGCCTGTTAAAATAAACGGTAATTAAACTCTAAATTACCACCTATCTCCGTATGTATGCCTCTTAAAAAATAGCTAACTAGGTTTAACGAAGTTTGGAGATTAAAAACGAAATCTAGTGGATATGTGTGCGAGAGCTCAATTACTCCAGCTGGGTTTATCTGGACCAGCATCAACGCTCGAAGCGTCCAGTTAACCACGACTCTATTGCAGGCTATAAAACACCCAGGGTGAGCGTCCTGCCTGCATACACCAGTGTGGTCTTGTGTGTGTGTATTGCATACACCAGTGTGGTCTTGTGTGTGTGTATTGCATACACCAGTGTGGTCTTGTGTGTGTGTATTACATACACCAGTGTGGTCTTGTGGGGTGTGTTTTACATGACACCAGTGTGGTCTTGTTTGTGTGTACTTGCTTACACCCCTCTCGTGTGGTCTTGTGTGTGTGATATTTACATAACCATGTGTGGTCTTGTGTGTCGTTGTATTGTATACACCTGTGTGGTCTTGTCTGTGCGTGTATTCCATACACCAGTGTGGTCTTGTGTGTGTGTATTGCATACACTAGTGTGGTCTTGTGTGTGTATATTGCATACACCAGTGTGGTCTTGTGTGTGTGTATTGTATACACCAGTGTGGTCTTGTGTGTGTGTATTGTATACACCAGTGTGGTCTTCTGTGTGTGTGTATTGCATACACCAGTGTGGTCTTCTGTGTGTGTATTACATACACCAGTGTGGTCTTCTGTGTGTGTGTATTGCATACACTAGTGTGGTCTTCTGTGTGTGTGTATGCAATTACACCAGTGAGGTCTTCTGTGTGTATTACATACACCAGTGTGGTCTTCTGTGTGTGTATTACATACACCAATGTGGTCTTCTGTGTGTATTACATACACCAGTGTGGTCTTGTGTGTGTATATTGCTGACACCAGTGTGGTCTTGTGTGTGTGTGTGTTAAATACTCCAAGTGTGGTCTTGTCGTGTTGTGTATATTACATAACCAGTGTGGTCTTCGTGTGTTTATTTGGCATAACCTGAGTGGTCTTGTGTAGTGTGTGTATTAATACACCAGTGTGGTCTTGTGTGTGTGTATATTTACATACACCAGTGTGGTCTTGTGTGTGTGTATATTACATACACCAGTGTGGTCTTGTGTGTGTGTATATTACATACACCAGTGTGGTCTTGTGTGTGTGTATATTACATACACCAGTGTGGTCTCTGTGTGATGTATATTGCTTACTCCAGTGTGGTCTTGTGTGTTGTGTATTACTTAACCAGTTGTGGTCTTGTGTGTGTGATGTATTACATACACCAGTGAGGTCTTGTGTGTGTTGTATTACATACACCAGTGTGGTCTTGTGTGTGTTGTATGTATTAACATACAACAGTGCTGGTCTTGTGTGTTTGTGTATTATCATACACCAGTGTGGTCTTGTGTGTGTGTGTATTACATACACCAGTGTGGTCTTGTGTGTGTGTATATTACATACACCAGTGTGGTCTTGTGTGTGTATATTGCATACACCAGTGTGGTCTTGTGTGTGTGTATATTACATACACCAGTGTGGTCTTGTGTTTGTGGGGTTGTATTAGTACATTACACCAGTGTGGTCATTGTGTGTGTGTATATTACTACACCAGTGTGGTCTTGGTGTGTGTGTATTTTACATACACCAGTGTGGTCTTGTGTGTGTGTATATTACATACACCAGTGTGGTCTTGTGTGTGTGTGTGTTGCATATGAGAGAGAGGAGAATGTTATAAGTAAGAGTAGAAAAGAATAAGACGATGCCAGGCAGGTAGAGACACAGACAATGCTAGGGAAAGATTCACAGACATGGAAGGGAGAGAGACGAGTGACAGGGGGGCACCAGTAAGAATAAGGAAAACACTGGAGAAGTATCATGGGAGAGATCTATGGAGACAGCCAGCACCTGTCAGTACACCTGACATCACAGGTACAACACATACCGGCACACCTGACATCAGTACTCCATCTGCCAACCCCGAGTCAGGTTCTCCACCAGTGACTGTCGTAGTTAACAATCAGCTGAGACTGTATCTGAGCAAGTACAGGGATAAAGTAGCAGGGATATATTGGGTAAGCCTGGATGAAGGCGTGGAAGAGGGCGTAGAAGAGAGGTAGCCAGTTGTCTCACCTCCCTCCAACACATAATCATCAGACACACAAGTGGAGCTAAGTTGCAAAATTAGCAGTGAAACACAATAGATGGCTCTGCTTTCACCTAAGGGGATATACTACTGATATCTGTCTCACCCATTTGTACTCATCTATTTGTGGTTGCAGGGGTCGATTCTTAGCTCCTGGCCCCGCCTCTTCACTCGTTGCTACTGGGTCTTCTCTCTCTCCCCGCTCCATGAGCTTTATCAAACCTCGTCTTAAAACTATGTATGGTTTCTGCCTCAGCTACGTCACTTTTTCTAGGCTATTCCACTCGACTGACATACTATGATGGAAGAAATACTTCCTAACATCCCTTTGGCTCATCTGAGTCTTTAACTTCCAATTGTGACCCCTTGTTTCTGTGTCCCATCTCTGGAACATCCTGTCTTTGTCCACCTTGTCTATTCCGCGCAGTATTTTATATGTCGCTATCATGTCTCTCCTGACCCTCCTGTCCTCCAGTGTCGTCAGGGGCAGGCCGATTTCCCTTAACCTTTCTTCATAGGACATTCCCCTTAGGGAAGATAGCAGGTGTAATACACCAGGAGCTTACGAAACGTCGTCATAAGCTCCTCTCTTCTATGTGAGAGCTGTGTATCGTTCCAGTCACGATATTGTACCTTTTTCGTTATCAGGCGTAATTACCGTCACAAGAGGTGACATCACGAAGACTGCTCTCCCATCTAAAGGATGCTGGGCTGACAGGATCACCAGTTCTATAGATATTCTCAGAATAAACTAGCAAGATCTCAAAAGTTGCGAACATTGTTACATGTCACCCACCCAGCTACTCGTGTCTCAGCTCGCCAGGTGGTTCCGTGTCTTACACGAGACACCAGAGCTTACACCACAGCGCCCCGTCTCCTTACACACATATTAGTCAGTTTATCAGTTTCATGTACGCTAACTTAAAGATGCTTCATTTGCGCACATTCCTCAAACCTTCGTTAACACTCACCCACCGCAAACACTGCAGTAAGAAAACCCCCCCACTGCTCGCAGAACTTATGGCTACTGTACGCCAAAATACAATAGCATGTAATCGATGCCCCATATATTCTTCAGACACCCGAATATAACAGACAAGCGAAAAATGCAATTATTTTCGTACTATGAATATTCTGAGCCTTTAAACGTAAAAAATATTTTTAATTGTGTTTTGTTTATTAAATTATGTAATCTTATCTAAAATATATTTGTTGTTGGGTTAGCTGGCTAAAACTAAATTGCGCTTGTTTTAATAAGGTCAGCAAGTTTTCTAAGATTTCTTTTGGCACAAATTATTAATTTTTACAGTACATAAATGAATAAAATATATATTTTTAAGTGTTTAAGAGAAAATTTTAGAAAGGACTTAATTTTAAATGAGTTCTTGCTAATTGACCAATATTATCTATTCTGCACGGCATATATACATGTTAATGTTGCAGTTCTATAACTGTAATGTAAGCACTCCTCTGGCAAGTCAGCGATGGAGTGAATGAATGATGGTTGAAAGTCTTTTCTTTTTTCGGGCCACCCTGCCTTGGTGGGAGACAGCCGGCCGGGATCTGACCACTGATATTTCAGTACCTCCCCTAGAAAGTCTGCCAAAACTCCTAGACGCCTTAGTCTACTTGGCCATCAATGCTTCAAACATCAAGTACCCAGTACCACTTTACATGTCACCACGTACGTGCTGATGGCAGCACGTACGTGGCCAAGGAAATGATCGAATGCCACAGCAAAACACCTAATTAGATTAGATGTAGACTTTGCCGCTGAAGCGGCTGTTTATTTTGTACTGTATCCATCCTGTAGATGGTAGCACAAGAGAGTACACAAAAGTCCTAGGTACTAGCTGTATGTGAGAGTTTATAGAGCTCTTCACTTGCTAAATTTATGGTACGCCAGATGGCAGCACCTACATGAGCCTCACCGTAGATACAATCAACTTTACGAAATGAATTCCTTCCTTTATGCCAGCAACTAGAGGAATCCAGTCGCTCGTTACTTTTCCCCTACCAGCAGAACATTTACTCTCATCATGACCTTTTCCCATCACAACGAGTCGAGGCCATATCCTCATTGACACTATTTCCTTTTCAATCGCCTCCAGCAGGATGTTTGGATGATTTACCACTACCCTTCCACTATTTACATTGGTTCTCTTTGCCATCTCTCGTTTATTCCTCCCTCGTCTCCTTCTTAATTTCTCTCTCCTTTCAGGTTGACTGAGGGTGTGATGGTTCTCCTTGTCACCCTCAACGTCATTCTCTGTCCCTAGGAGCCCTGCGAGTATGTCTGGAGGGACATCCTCTCTTTATTTACAATTGTCGTCACTGTCCGCTATTGATTTTCATCGGTTACACCAATAACCGCAAGTGAAGTGAGGTGCTTACGACGACTTTTTCGGTCCGACTTTGTAAATGGGTTCTAGTAGGACCGAAAAACGTCGTTGTAAGCTCTTAGGGGCTCTGGTGGCTGGTGGGTTAAAGCTCTCGTCCCACACAGCGAAGGGTCTGGGTTCGATTACCAGCCAGAGTTGTAATATTGGCGTTTCTTTCCACCTGTTGTCTATGTTCCATCAGAGAAAAATGGGGTACCTGGTGGGTTAGTGGACTGTTTGTGGGTCTCCCGCATTGGGACACTGACCTATTTGCCCGAATATGTTCAGCATAAACAAGGGGCTCTCTATATAGTAGTATGTCACTGATGTCAGCTAGGACTGTTTAACATGTACTTGTAGGAAATAAAGAGAGCAGAGTCGTGACACGGTGTTACAGTGTTGGACCTACTACATGCCAGCGCCACAGAATCCGTGGCAAGAAGAATTTGCCCAATGGAGGCAAAAAATTGAATGTTCCAGAATATAGTGATATCAACACGTATTTGGTATGAGGTATGGGTTGAAAATATTGTAGTGTAAAGAAGTCTAGAGTCAGGGGAGATGTCTTGTTTGAGAGCAATGTGTGGTGCAAAGAATTCAGAGTGAGGAAATTAAAAGGCAGTGGGGGCGTAAACATCGGATACTATTCAGGGAGCTGGGAGGAGTTGTTGAGCTGGGTATGGCATGCAGAGAGGTTTGGGGAGGAATAGGTTGAACAAGATGGGGGGGGGGGGGGGGGCATAAATATGGGATTAGAAGGGAGAAGGGTCGCTACTATAGTTGAATGGAAGTGGTCAGTCACCAGTAAAGTTGGAGGGAAGGAATGCAGAGGCTCTTTGAGCTTAGGGGCTTGAGCATTACACAGGCTATCCTAGTGTGAGTTAGATAGGACTATGGACCAAATTGACTGTTCAATGGGCTGGGAAACCAGTTAGCCAGACTTGAAACCTGGAGGGGTGGGAAGGTCAGTTCCTGCACTCTGAAGGGAGGTGGGATGCTGCATAGAGAGGTTACCATGAGATTTTGGCGTCGTAAAGTACACGTTAGGATAATCGGTGAGTGAATCTTGGTGAATTGTTTTCTTCTTTGGGTTAATTGCCTTGCGGAGACAGCTCCATTAATTTTATATATATATTTATTATAGATTATATATATATATATATATATATATATATTATATTTATATATATATTTTTTTTTAAAATATTTATATATATATATATATATATATATGTCGTGCCGAATAGGCAGAACTTGCGATCTTGGCTTAAAATAGCAAACGTTCATCTTGCCATATAGGACAAGTGAAAATTGTGTATGCAATAATTTCGACAAAAATCATTCTGAATCCTAACGCAGAAAAATATATTTCACTGTGTTTGTTTAGATTACAATTATTGTAAACAAAATCTGAAATTTTATTTAGTTGGTGTTAGGCTAAATAAAAAATTGTTGTTGTTATAATAAGGTTAGGTATAGTTTTCTATGTTCCTTTTGGTGCAGAATTATAAATTTTTACATTAATGTTTATGAAAAAAATATAACATTTTTAAACGTATAAGAGAAAATTTTAGAGAAAGAACTTAATTTATTTAAATGAGTTCTTGACTAATTGACCAGTTTTACTTATTCGGCATCGACATATTATATTATATATATATATATAATATATTTATATATTATATATTATATATTTATATATATATATATTTATATTTATATTACTATATATATTTCCCAGTCCACAGCCAGATACGACCTACACCACACACTGCATCAATATCGCCAGTTACTGTTGCCACACAGCCAGACTCCATCATCAAATATGGACACCTAGCCGAAGCTAGGTAGTGGATCAATACCCGGAGCACCAGGCTTGTTGGTTGAAATTTTCACCAAATTCTGCCAAGCAGTGAACTTCGAAAGGTTCTTAAAGTTCATTGACCTGCCTTCTCAAATTCCACTCTGTTTGGTCTTTTTTTTTGTCTTTAGCAATTATTATTATTATTTCCTACGTCAGTTATGCATTCGTTAAAAAGGCTACTAAAATTCGGGGAGCATTTGGCTAGTACCCCTTCCCTGCTATACCATTACTAAAATATGCAAAATAAAGAAGTGTATTTTCTTTTCGATATATATTGAACTTTGTATAGGAAGGGGCTTAGTTTTAAATAATACGTATTTTAAGGGAAAAGAGGATAAATAAGTATACAAGATATGATGTATGGCGAAATGACAGAGTTTGTTGGATTATCTGTATTGGTAGAAAAAAGACTGTTGAGTAGACTTCATGATGTACATGTTTTAGAGGGGCAACAGATTATTCAGATCACTATTCTAGTTGTAGTACTCTGAGAGTAAAAGGTAGATGAGGATCAGGAAAAATAGAAGCATCAGGTAAGAGAGGTGAAGGTGTTATAAACCTAAAAAGAGGACGGCGGTTAGGGTAAGATATACCACAGCTTATTGGAGGGATGTGGGATAAGGAGAGCATAGGCAATGGGGGTCGACGAGGTATGGGGTGGTAGGTTTTAATAATGTTAGTGTTAGAGTGTAGAGTTAGTGTGTCAGCAGAAGTTTGTGTTACAGGAATGTGGGTGGGGAGGGATGAAGAGCGATTGGGGGAATGATGATGTAAAGTGAGTAGTAAGGGAGAAAGAAGTTGCATAGGGAGAGTTTTACAAAGTAGAAGTGTAGTGATATAAGGCAGGGAGAGTATATGGAGAGACAGAAAGAGTTAATAGAGTGATGAAACATTGTGAAAAGAGAGCAAATGAGAGTATTGGGTGAGATGGAGGGTATATTTTGAGGAATTGTTAAATGTTGATGAAGATAGGGAAGCTGTGTTTCTGTATAGGACATGGAGGAATAAACATCTTGTAAGGAGTGAGGAGGGCCAGGTTGTGAGTTGTGGGGGAAGGATGTTCGTGAGGAGTGGTAGAATGGAAAGGGGGTAGGTAGGCAGCCGGGATTGATGGGATAAGATAGAAATGTTAAAAGGCAGGTGGGGAATAGTTTTGGATGGGTTGGTGCGAATATTTAATTAATTGTATGGAAGAGGGTAGGTACCTAGGGATTGGGCAGCCAAGGCATGCATAGTTCCTTTGTATAAAGGGCAAAAGGGGACAAAAGAGAGTGCAAAAATTATAGGGGGATAAGTCTGTGAGTATACCTGGTAAAGTGTATGGTAGAGTTATTATTGTAAGAGGTATTAAGGTAGTAACCATAAGAAAGATGGAAAACACTGCAACAGGCCTAATGACCCTGCAGAGCAGGTCCATGTCCCCCCCCCCGGATTAGCCAATGACCCCCCTCCCCAGGATTAGCCAATGGACCCACCCAGTCTGGTCACCTCTACTCAAGGAAGGAGCAACTGGAACCGACTAACAGCAAAAGCTAGTTCAGGTCAACTCACACCCACCCACACCACTCATGTATTTATTAACCTATTTTTAGTATGACAGAGAGTTGGATAGCAGATGAAACACGGAGGTTTAGGAAAGGTTGTTAGGGGGTGTGTGGACCAGGTGTTTACAGGAACATAATCAGGTGACAGTATTTAGATAAGTGGTTAAGCGTTTTTGTGGCATTTATGGATTTGGAAAAGGCGTATGACTGGGTGGATAGGGAGGCTATGTGGCAGATGTTGCAGTGTGTTGGTTGTAGGAGGTAGGTTACTGAAAGCAGTGAAAGGTTTTTACGAGGATAGTGAGGCTCAAGTTAGAGTAGGTTGGAGAGAGGGAAATTATTTCCCAGTAAAAGTAGGCCTTAGACAAGGATGTGTGATGTCACCGTGGGTTTGTTTAAAATATTTATTGATGGGGTTGTAAGAGAAGTAAAATGCGAGGGTCTTGGAAGAGGCGTGGTGTTAAAAGCTAAAGAAATCACACATAAAGTGGGATTTGTCACAGTTGATCTTTGTGATGACACTGTGCGCTTGGGAGGGATTCTGAAGAGGAAGTTGCTGTGGTTTTGGGTGGGATGTGAATTGGTAGGTGTGTAAAAGAAGAAAATTAAAAGTGAATACTGGAAAGAGTAAGGTTATGAGGATAACAAAAAAGATTAGGTGACGAACATTGGATATCAGGATTGGGTGGAGGAGTGTATTGGAGGAGGTGAATGTATTCAGAATATTTAGGACGTGGGACGTTGTCAGCAGATTGGTCTATGAAGGTTGAGAGGAATCACAGATTTGATGAGGGGAAAAGGTCCGGGAGTGGTGCATTAGGAGTCTGCGAGACAACGAACTTTGTCTGTGGAAGCAAAAAGGGAATGTATGAGAGCTTGTTGTACCAACACTCTTATTGGATGTTTGAAGCATGGATGCATGACTGTTGCAGCGAGGGGGAGGAAGGGCTGGAGGATGTGGAGATGTCATGTTGAGGGCAATGTGTGGTGTGAATTTAATGCAGAGAATTCGTTAGTTCGGAAATTAGTGAGAGAGAGGGTGTGGGATTACCAAAATTATTATCCAGAGGGCATGAGGTGGGGTTGTTGGAGGTGGTTCGGACATGTAGAGAGAATGGAACAAAAACAGAGTGACTTCGAGAGTGTATAAATTGAAGTGGAGGGAAGGCGGGGTAGGGGTCGGCTTTGGTAGGGTTGGAGGGAGGGCTAAAGGAGATGTGTGCGCGAGGGGCCTTGGACTTACAGCAAGCGTGCATGAGCGTATTCGATAGGTGTGTATGGAAGACAAATGGTTTTTAATACTTGACGTGCGTGGAAGTTGTGAGCAAGTTACATTTATGAAGGGGATTCAGGGTAAAAGGCTGGGCCGGACTTGAGTCCTGGGAGATGGGAAAAGTACAGTGCCTGCTCTTGAAGGAGGGGTGTTATGTTTGCAGTTTAAAAACTGTAGTGTAAAGCACCCTTCTGGCAAGTCAGTGATGGAGTGAATGATGGTTGAAAGTTTTTCTTTTCGGGGCCACCCTGCTTGGTGCGTCACCCTGCCCTTGGTGGGCACCCTGCCATGGTGGAAATCGGCCGTGTGTTATGGATATATATATTTATATATATATATATATATAATATATATAATATATATTATATATATATAACAACACACAACACACACACACACACACACACACACACACTAACACACGCACAACACACACACACACAAAACACACACACACACACAACACACCACTACACACACACCACAAACACACACACACACCACACACACACACACACTCACACACACCACACACACACACACACATCATAGCAGCGAAGACAAAAAAATCTGACCCCAAAACTGTTGTACAGCCACATAGGGTGGAAAACAAACAGTCAGGACCAGGTATAATCAGGCTAAGGAAGGAAGGAGGAGAGTCAACAAGAAATGACGTGAAGTATGTGAAGAACTCAACAAGGAGATTCAAAGAAGTTGGTCAGAGGAGACAGAAAGGGACTCCAGAAAGGACGGAGAGGTGGGGCACACCACCAAGTGCTGGACACAGTGCACACCACCGAGGAAGAAGTGAAGAGGCTTCTGAGTGAGCTAGATACCTCAAAGGCAATGGGCCAGATAACATCTCCCCATGGGTATTGAGAGAGGGAGCAGAGGCGCTATGTGTACCCCTAACAACAATATTCAATACATCTATCGAAACAGGGAGATTGCCTGAGGCATGGAAGACAGCAAATGTAGTCCCAATCTTTAAAAAAGGAGACAGACATGAAGCATTAAACTACAGACCAGTGTCACTAACATGTATAGTATGCAAAATCATGGAGAAGATTATCAGTAGAA
Source organism: Cherax quadricarinatus (assembly GCF_026875155.1). Lineage (NCBI taxonomy): Eukaryota > Metazoa > Arthropoda > Malacostraca > Decapoda > Parastacidae > Cherax > Cherax quadricarinatus. The sequence continues at coordinate 158,432 of NC_069494.1, read as the reverse complement.
GAGTGGTGGAACACCTAGAAAGGAACGATCTCATCAACAGCAGCCAACATGGTTTCAGGGACGGGAAATCCTGTGTCACAAACCTACTGGAGTTCTATGACATGGTGACAGCAGTAAGACAAGAGAGAGAGGGGTGGGTGGATTGCATTTTCTTGGACTGTAAGAAGGCGTTTGACACAGTTCCACACAAGAGATTGGTGCAAAAACTGGAGGACCAAGCAGGGATAACAGGGAAGGGACTACAATGGATCAGGGAATACTTGTCAGGAAGACAGCAGCGAGTCATGGTACGTGGCGAGGTGTCAGAGTGGGCACCTGTGACCAGCGGGGTCCCACAGGGTCAGTCCTAGGACCAGTGCTGTTTCTGGTATTTGTGAACGACATGACGGAAGGAATAGACTCTGAGGTGTCCCTGTTTGCAGATGACGTGAAGTTGATGAGAAGAATTCACCTCGATCGAAGACCAGGCAGAACTACAAAGGGATCTGGACAGCTGCAGACCTGGTCCAGCAATTGGCTCCTGGAGTTCAATCCCACCAAGTGCAAAGTCATGAAGATTGGGGAAGGGCAAAGAAAACCGCAGACGGAGTACAGTCTAGGGGGCCAGAGACTACAAACCTCACTCAAGGAAAAAGATCTTGGGGTGAGTATAACACCCGGCACATCTCCTGAAGCGCACATCAACCAAATAACTGCTGCAGCATATGGGCGCCTTGCAAACCTCAGAACAGCATTCCGACATCTTAATAAGGAATCATTCAGGACCCTGTACACCGTGTACGTTAGGCCCATATTGGAGTATGCGGCACCAGTTTGGAACCCACACCTAGCCAAGCACGTGAAGAAACTAGAGAAAGTGCAAAGGTTTGCAACAAGACTAGTCCCAGAGCTAAGAGGTATGTCCTACGAGGAGAGGTTAAGGGAAATCAACCTGACGACACTGGAGGACAGGAGAGATAGGGGGGACATGATAACGACATACAAAATACTGAGAGGAATTGACAAGGTGGACAAAGACAGGATGTTCCAGAGATTGGACACAGTAACAAGGGGACACAGTTGGAAGCTGAAGACACAGATGAATCACAGGGATGTTAGGAAGTATTTCTTCAGCCACAGAGTAGTCAGTAAGTGGAATAGTTTGGGAAGCGATGTAGTGGAGGCAGGATCCATACATAGCTTTAAGCAGAGGTATGACAAAGCTCACGGCTCAGGGAGAGTGACCTAGTAGCGATCAGTGAAGAGGCGGGGCCAGGAGCTCGGACTCGACCCCCGCAACCTCAACTAGGTGAGTACACACACACACACACACACACACACACACACACACACACACACCCAGCTGCCATTTTATTAGGTTCACCTGTACTAATGCTCATTAATCCACATATTTTATCAGCCAATCACGTGTCAGGAACTCAATGCCAAAAAAGCAGGCAGACATGGCAAAGAAATTTGACTTCATACATACTATTTACAGCAGGAAATGATTTCACGCTGGATACGACTCCAGCAAGTGTGGAAAATCATGGCACAGTGGATGTATTTCTGCAGTTGGTCAGAAATGTTGTTACAAAGGATGTGATTTCAAGGAGAACTGGACATTTTCTGAGATAAATTTAGGACATCCGTTGCGTAGGAGATTTTTTTTAAATTATGACTCAAGAAAGATGTAAATTTCCAAACCAGTATATGGCTTCAGTAGGTCTGTGATTTTGAACGTAAGGATTTTATTGTATTTAACAATGAAGGTTTTGGATAACACACTGGTACCTGTTTTTTTATGTTTAGGTGGGACAGGGACGAAGCAGTGTAGGCGATATGTCCGTATGTTTTCTCCGCTCCTCTGAATGTAAAGAGCTTGATGGTGGGTGAAAAGAGGAGGGGTGGAAGGTAAGGGTATTCTGTGTGTTGGAAAGTTTTGAATGAAGGGTTAGTGGGTGAAGGGGGAAGGAGAATGAGGAAGATGGACGAGGAAGATGGGGAGGACGGAGACGTCGATGTTGAGGAGGGGACGGACCGGATGATAAGTAAATTGACAGATAATGGGAGAGAGGGGGGGGGGGGGGGGGGGGGGGGGGGGGGGGGGGGGGGGGGGGGGGGGGGGGGGGGGGGGGGGGGGTGGGGGGGGGGGGGGGGGGGGGGGGGGGGGGGGGGGGGGGGGAGAGTGAGAGAGTGAGAGAGAGAGAGAGGAGTGAGAGAGAGAGAGAGATGAGAGAGAGAGAGAGAGGAGAAATACCTTTGCAGTATAAGTATGAATGGAAGAGTGTTGATACTTGGAGATGAAGTTGATATCCTTGGGGTGAAATTCGACTCCAAACTAACCATGAAGAACCACATTGTAAATCTTGCAAACAAGGCAGCCAGGAAGCTTACAGCACTTCTACGTATCTCGCATTTCCTCGACATTAGAGGTTGTAAATTTCTGCACGAGGCACAAGTACACTCACACCTTGAGTATGCTCCACTTTCATGGTTTGGGCTGCCCCCCCATTCCATCTGCGGACTTCTTGAAGAGTAGTGGATAAGAGCAGACGCCTCCTCTCTCACCTGGACTAAACCTGGATAGATTTGTTATTCAGTAGAGCCTTCAACACCGGAGGAATGTGGGCGGCCTTAAGTATTTATTAATCAGAAATTTATTTATTAATCATAAATAAATTTTAGGTATTTATTAATCAGAAAAGTACTTATGTACACTGCGCTGTAGTAGTTATGTTCCGCTACCGCCACAGGCAGGAACCTAGTGCGTAGTAAACACAGAGTAGCTTTCTGAGGCGCAAAGAGTAGCTTCGGGAGCCACACAGAGTAGCTTCGGGAGCCGCACAGAGTAGCTTCGGGAGCCACACAGAGTAGCGTCGGGAGCCACACAGAGCAGCTTCGGGAGCCACACAGAGCAGCTTCGGGAGCCACACAGAGTAGCCTCGGGAGCCACACAGAGTAGCTTCGGGAGCCACACAAAGCAACTTCGGGAGCCACTCACAGTAGCTTCGGAAGCCACACAGAATAGCTTCGGAGGCCACACAGAGGCCAGCTTCGGGAGCCACACAGAGTGCTTCGGGAGCACACAAAGCAACGCTTGGGAGCCACACAGTGCAAACTTCGGGAGCCACACACCGTTTAGCTTCGGGAAGCCACACAGAATAGCTTTCGGGAGCCAAACAGAGCTGCTTCGGGAGCCACACAGAGTAGGTTCGGGAGCCACACGAGTAGCTTCGGAGCCACACAGAGTAGCTTGGGAGCCACACAAAGCAACTTCGGGAACCACACAGAGTAGCTTCGGGGAGCCACAAAAGCAATTCGGGGAGCCACACATGAGCAACTTCGGGAGCACACACAGTAGCTTCGGAAGCCACACAGAATAGCTTCGGAGAAGACTCACAGAACAGTTCGGGAGCACACAGAGCAGCGTGGGAGCCACACACAGTTAGCTTCGAAAGCACACAGAGCAGCTTCGGGAGGCAAACACAGCAATTCGGGTGCCACCACAGAGCGCTCGGGAGCCACACAGGAGCAGCTTCGGGAGCACACATAGTAGCTTCGGGAGCAACACCAGTAGCTTCGGAGCAACAGAGTCAGCGCGGGAGCCACACAAAGCAACTTCGGGAGCCCACACAGAGCACTTCGAAAGCCACGCAGAGCAACTCGGGCGCACACACAAGTAGCTTCGGAGCCACACAGAAATTAGTTCGGGAGCCACACAGAGCAGCTTCTGGATCACACAGAGCAAGCTTCGGGAGCCACACACAGGCAGCTCGGGGAGCCACACAGACCAGCTTTCGGGAGCCACACCAAGAGCAGCTTCGGGAGCCACACAGAGCAGCCTTCGGGTGCACACAGAGCAGCTTCGGGTGCTCACAGAGTAGCGTGGGGAGCCACAGTGAGAGCTTCGGAGCACACAGAGAGCTTTGGGGCCACACACAGTAGCTTCGGGAGCAACAAACAGTAGACTTACGGGAGCCACAAGTGCAGCTTCGAGGGCCAACACAGTAGCTTTGGAAGCCACACAGAGCAGCTTCGCGGAGCCAACACTGTTGCTTCGGGAAGCCACACGCAGTAGCTTCGGGAGCCACACACAGCAACTTCGGAAGCCACACTGAGTAGCTTGGAGCCATTTACAGAGCAATTTCGGGAGGCCACACAGAGTAGCTTCGGGAGCCACACAGGAGCAACTTCGGGAGCCACATAGAGTAGCTTCGGGATCCACACACTGTAAGCTTCGGGAAGTCCACACCACAGAAATAGCTTCGGGAGCCACACACCAATAGCTTCGGGGAGCCCACACAGAGCAACTTCGGGGAGCCACAAAGAGTAGCTTCGGGAGCCACACAGATCAGTTCGGGAGCACACAGAGTAGCATTCGAGGAGCCACCCAGAGTAGCTTCGGGAGCCACACAGAGGCAGCTCGGGAGCACACAGAGCAACTTCGGAGCCACAAGCGATAGCTTCGGGAGCCACGCAGAGCAGCAGCTTCGGAGCACACAGAGTAGCTTCGGGAGCCAACAGAGCAGCTACGAAAGCCCAACAGGAGCAAGCTTTCGGGAGCCGCACAGAGCAGCTTCGGGCAGCCACACAGAGCAAGCTTCGGAGCCACACAGAGAGCTATGGAGCACACAGAGCAGCTTGAGGGAGGCACCACAGAAGCCTGCTTCGGTGCCACACAGAGCAGCTTCGGTGCCAACAAGTGCAGCTTCGGGAGCCACACACAGTAGCTTCGGGAGCCACACACAGCAACTTCGGAAGCCACACAGAGTAGCTTCGGGAGCCATACAGAGCAATTTCGGGAGCCACACAGAGTAGCTTCGGGACTCACACAGAGCAACTTCGGGAGCCACATTGAGTGCTTATGGAGCCACACAACAGTAGCTTCGGGAGCCAACACAGTAGCTTCGGGATCCACACACAGTAGTTCGGGAGCCACACAGCAGCACTTCGGGAGCCGCACAGAGTAGCTTCGGGAGCCACACAGAGCAGCTTCGGGAGCCACACAGAGCAGCTTCGGGAGCCACACAGAGCAGCTTCGGGAGCCACACAGAGCAGCTTCGGGAGCCACACTGAGCAGCTTCGGGAGCCACACAGAGTAGCTTCGGGAGCCACACACAGTAGCTTCGGGAGCCACACACAGTAGCTTCGGGAGCCACACAGAGCAACTTCGGGAGCCACACAGAGTAGCTTCGGGAGCCACACAGAGTAGCTTCGGGAGCCACACAGAGTAGCTTCGGGAGCCACACCAGTAGCTTCGGGAGCCCACACACAGTAGCTTCGGGCGCACACAGAGTAGCTTCGGTGCCAAGAGTAGCTTCGGGAGCACACAGAGCACCTTCGGGAGCACCAAACAGCAATTCGGGAGCCACAAGAGCAACCTCGGGGAGCAAACACAGCAAAAATCGGGAGCCACCAGAGCGCTTCGGGGCCACACACAGTATCTTTCGGGAGCACACACAGCAACTTCGGGAGCCACACAGAGCAGCTTCGGGAGCCACACACAGTATTCGGGAGCCACCAGGTAGTTCGGGAGCCACACAGAGTGAGCTTCGGGAGCCACACAGCGAGCAGTTCGGGAGCCACCACACAGCAACTTCGGAGCCACACAGAGCAGCTTCGGGAGCCACACACAGTAGCTTCGGGAGCCACAGTTTGCCTACCCATTTATCTGTCTACACCATACACAGGCAAATGAGAGAGAATGTAAGGAGAGAGTTAAGGGAAGAGGCTGATAAACAGGAAAACAGAGCAAGTTGTAATGGATAGCGAATGATTCCAGGAAGTAACAGTCGTTAACAGGGAAAACAGAGCAATGTAATAGCGAAAGAGATACAGGAAGAATCACTAAGTTAAACAGGAAAACAGAGCAAGTGTAATGGATAGCGAAAGATACCAGGAAGAAACAGTAGATAAACAGGAAAACAGAGCAAATGTAATAGCGAAAGATACCAGGAAGAAACAGTAAGTTAATAACAAACCTTAAATTCAGAATTATATTTCCTGTTAATAGACAGAAAAAGGCTATAAGAATATAATGAAATAATTACTACCCATCAACTACACTTGATCTGGGAACAGGGGGCGATGACCCCCGCCCCGCAAAGACAGAAATCGATAATAGATAGGAACTCTGGATATAAATTGAGATTTATGATAGAGGAGTGATAGAGAGTAAGCACTATCTACTTTAATATATTGTCTATAAGTCAACATTAACCTGTCAACATTGATAGTATAGATATACAACCATTAAACCTGTTAAGATGATAGATATAGATAATACAAACCATTAACCTGTTAAGACTGTTAGTTTTAGATAATACAACATAACCTGTTAAGATGATAGATGAGAAATACAACATTAACCTGTTAAGATGGTAGATATAGATAATACAACATTAACCTGTTAAGATGGTAGATATAGATAATACAACATTAACCTGTTAAGATGGTAGATATAGATAATACAACATTAACCTGTTAAGATGGTAGATATAGATAATACAACATTAACCTGTTAAGATGGTAGATATAGATAATACAACATTAACCTGGCAAGATGATAGATATAGATAATACAACATTAACCTGTTAAGATGATAGATATAGATAATACAACATTACCTGCAGAGGGTGATATAGATAATACAACATTAACCTGTTAAGATGATAGATATAGATAATACAACATTAACCTGTTAAGATGATAGATATAGATAATACAACATTAACCTGTTAAGATGGTAGATATAGATAATACAACATTACCTGTAGTGATAGATATAGATATACAACATTAACCTGTTTTTAAGATGGTAGATATATAATACAACATTAACCTGTGAAGCTGGTAGATATAGCTAATAAAAACATTAACCTGTTAAGAAGTAGATATGTTAAACAACATAAACTGTTAATATGATAGATATGAAAATACAACAATTAACCTGTTAAGATGATAGCTATAGATAATCAACATTAACTGCAGATGGTAGATATAGATAATACAACCTTAACTGTTAAGATGAAAGAAATAGATAATCAACATTAACATGTTAAGGATGAAGATATAGTAATACAACTTTAACCTGGCAAGATAAGTAGATATAGATAATACAAAAAAAAACATTAACCTGTTAGGATGATAGATATAGATTAATACAACATTAACCTGGCAAGATGATAGATATAGATAATACAACATTAACCTGGCAAGATTGTAGATATAGATAATACAACATTAACCTGTCAAGATGGTAGATATAGATAATACAACATTAACCTGTTAAGATGGGTAGATATAGATAATACAACAATTAACCCTGTCAAGATGGTAGATATAGTTTAATAGCATCATTAACTGTCAAGATGGTAGATATAGATAATATACAACATTAAACTGTTAAGATGGTGATTTAGATAATACTTCATTAACCTTCAAGATGGTAGTATATTGATATACTACATTAACCCGCTTAAGATGGTAGATATAGATAATACAACATTAACCTGTTAAGATGGTAGATATAGATAATACAACATTAACCTGTTAAGATGGTAGATATAGATAATACAACATTAACCTGTCAAGATGGTAGTTATATAGATAAATACAACATTAACCTGTAAGATGGTAGAATTGATAATAAAACATAACCTGTCAAGATGGTTAGATATAGATAATACACTTCTAACCTGTCCAAGATGGTAGATATGAAGATTAATACAAAAAGTAACCTGTAAAGTTGGTAGATCTAGATAATACAACATTAAACCTGTTAAGATGGTTGATATAGATTAATCCCTACAACATTAACTGGCAGATGGTAGATATAGTTATACAACATTAACTGTCTGGATGGTAGATATAGATAATACAACATTAACCTGTCAAGATGGTAGATATAGATAATACAACATTAACCTGTCAAGATGGTAGATATAGATAATACAACATTAACTGTTCAAGATGGTAGATATAGATATAAAACATTAACCTGGGCAAGATGTTAGATATAAGATTAATACCACATTAACCTGTCAAGATGGTAGATATAGATAATACAACATTAACCTGGCAAGATGATATAGATAATACAACATTAACCTGGCAAGATGATAGATATAGAGAATACACAATTAACTGGCAAGATGATAGATATCGATAATACAAATTAACCTGGCAGGTTTGTAGATATAGATAATACCCCCAATTACCATTAACCTGTCAAGAGGTAGATATAGGATAATTCAACAGTAAACCTGTTAAGATGGTAGATATTGATAATAACAACATTAAACCTGGTCAAGATGGTAGATTTAGATAATTCAACAATTAACCTGTTAGATGGTAGATATAGCTAATACAACATTAAATGTTATGATGGTAGATATAGATAATACAACATTAACCTGTCAAGATGGTAGATATAGATAATACAACATTAACCTGTTAAGATGGTAGATATAGATAATACAACATTAACCTGTCAAGATGTAGATTATAAGATATTACAACTTAACCTGTTAAGATGGTAGATATATAGATATTAAAACATTAACAAACCTGGCACGATGGTAGGTATAAGATAATTACAACATTAACCTGTCAAGAATGGTAGATAATAGATAATGACAACATTTACCTGTCAAGATGGTAGATATAGATAATACAAAATTAACCTGTCAAGGGATGGTAGGATATAGATAATACAACATTTACCTGTAAGATGTAGATCTAGATAATACAACAGTTACCTGTTAAGTGGTAGAATAGATAATACAACATTAAACCTGTCAAGATGGTAGATATAGATATTACAAATTAACCTGTAAAGATGGTAGATATAGATAATACAACATTTACCTGTTAAGTGGTAGATATTGATAATACAACACTATAAACAAAAAAAAAAAATCCCTGTCTAGATGGTAGATATTGATAATACAACATTACCTGTTATGATGGTAGATTATAGATAATACAAACATTAACCTGTCCATGATGGTAGATATAGATAATAAACATTAACCTGTTAAGATGGTAGATATAGATAAATAATAATTAATATAAAAATCAAAATTTATTTACTAATTTACCTGGCAAGATGGAATGAT
>NC_069494.1:121830-144330 GCF_026875155.1 Cherax quadricarinatus | reverse complement strand
GCAACATGGGGAAAGGCCCCCAGCTACCCAAAAATTTGGGGAAAGGGAACATAGGGTTGGCAACCACTACCAAAAATGGGTAGGGCAAAAAGTAGGGGTAGGGTTTTACCAGCTCCCAAAAATGGGTAGGGCCAACAGTAGGGGTATGGCAACCACCCCCCCCAACAAGGGGTTTGGGGGGAAACCCTGGGGGTTATTCTACCACAACCCAACAATGGGGTTGGAACAAAAGGGGTATGGCTACCAGCTCCCAAACCCAAGGGGGAAATGGCAACAGAGGGGGGTTTGGTTAAACTTAGGCCTTTTCCCAAAAAAAGGGGGTATGGCAACAGGGGTAGGGTAAAATTGGGGTTGACCGGGGGTTTTTTACCAAAAAAAAGGGGGGATGGAACAGTAGGGGTAGGGCTACCACTCCCAAAAATGGGGTAAAAAAAAAATAAAAAAAAAAAAAAAAAAAAAAAAAAAAAAAAAAAAAAATTTTAAAAAAAAAAACCCAAAAAAAAAAAAAAAAAAAGTAGGGAATGGTCCCAGCTACCAAATAATGGGTAGGGGAAAAGGGGGGTATGGCTACCACCCTCCCAAAACAATAGGGAAAGGGGAACAAAAGGGAAAGGCTACCAGCTACCAAAAAATTGGGGTTTTGGAACAGAAAGGGGTTTTGGCTACCAGCAATAAAACAATGGGGAAAGGGAAACATGGGGGAAGGGCTACCACTCCCAAAATTTAATGGGGTAAGGGAACAGGGGGGAAATGGCTCCCAGCTACCAAAAAATGGGGTGGGGGAACAGAAGGGAAAGGCAAACCGCTCCCAAACAATGGGGTATGGCAACAGTGGGGGTATTGCTACCACCCTCCCAAAAAATTTGGAAAAGGGGAACGGGAGGGAAAAGGCACCCCCAAACCCAACAAGGGGGTATTAAACCCAGAAGGGAAAAGGCACCCAACCCAACAATGGGGGGGGGGGAAACAGTGGGGGTAGGTTACCACTACCCAAAAATTTTGGGTTTTGGAACAGTGGGGGAAAGGGCTACCACTCCCCAAAACCAATGGGTAGGGGCAACAGGGGGGGAAAGGGTTTCCCCAGTTTCCCCAAACAATGGGTAGGGGCAACAGTAGGGGAAATTGAAACCAGCAAACCAAACAATGGGTATGCAACATAGGGGTATGGTTTCCCCAGCTCCCAAAAATAATGGGGAAAGGGGAAAGTGGGGGAAAGGTTTACCAGTTTCCAACAATGGGGTATAGGAACAAAAGGGAAAGGGCTAACCAGCTACCAAAAAAGGGGGGTAAGGGCAACAAGGGGGTATGGCTACCACTACCAAAAAGGGGGTATGGAACAGTGGGGGAATGGCAACCAGCTACCAAACAAGGGGGTATGGGAACAGGGGGGAAAAGGGTTTACCAGCTACCAAACAATGGGGGTAAAGGAACAGTAGGGGAAATGGCTACCAGCAATAAAACCCAAGGGGGAAAGGCAACAGTAGGGGTATGGCAAACCACAACCAAAAAATTTGGGGTATGGGAACAGTGGGGGTATGGTTTACCACTACCAAACAATGGGGAAATGGGAACAGTGGGGTAGGGCTACCAGCAACCAAAAAAAGGGAAAGGCAACGGGAAAAGGGGTATTGCAACCAGCTACCAAACAATGGGTTAGGAACGAAAGGGGTATGGCCCCAAATTTCCCCCAAAAAGGGGGGTATGAAAACAGTAGGGGATGGCTACCCCTTTCCCAACAATGGGGTAGGGGAACAGTAGGGGTATGGCTACCGCACCAAAACAAGGGGGTTATGGCAAAAAGGGGGGGGAAAAAGGCAACCAGCTACCCAAAAATTTGGGTTTTGGGAACAGTGGGGGTAGGGCTCCCCACTACCAAACAATGGGGTATTGCAACAGTAGGGTATGGCTACCACCTACCCAAAAAGGGGGTATGGGAACAGTGGGGGAAAGGGGCTACCGGGTTTTACCAAAACAATGGGGAAATGGGAAACCAATTGGGGGTATGCTACCACTCCCCAAACCCAATGGGTATGGGAACAGTGGGGGTTAGGGCTACCAGCTACCAAACAATGGGGTTTGGCAACAGAGGGGAAAGCTCCCCCGCCCAAACAATGGGTATGGGAACAGGGGGGAAATGGCTACCCCCCTACCCAACAAGGGGTTTATGGCAACATGGGGGTATGGCTACCACACCCAAAAATGGGTAAGGGAACAGAAGGGTTTTGGCTACCACTCCCCAAACCAATGGGGTTTTGGGGAACAGTGGGGGTATGGCCCCCCTTACCCAAAAAGGGGGTTTTTGGCAACAGTGGGGGTTAGGGTTACCAGCTTCCAAAAGGGGGTAGGGCAACAGTGGGGAAATTGCAAACCAGTTTACCAAACAAGGGGAAATGGCAACAGTGGGGTAGGGCCAACCAGCCCCAAAAATGGGGTAAGGGAACAGAAAGGGGAATGGCTACTACTAAAACAAGGGGGTTTATAGGAACATTAGGGTGGGGGCTACCAGCTCCCAAAACCAATGGGGTATGGCAACAGAAAGGGTATGGCCCCCAACTACCAAATAAGGGGGGAAAAGGGAACAGTGGGGGTTATGGTTTTACCACTACCAAACAAGGGGGGAATGGAACTTGGGGTTAGGGCCCCCCCCTACCAGCAAACCAAAAAATTTGGGGGTAGGCAAAAAAGGGGGGTATTGCAACCACTACCAAACAAGGGGGTATAGGAACAGTAGGGGAAAGGCTACCAGCCCCCAACAATGGGGTAGGGCCCAACAGGGGGGGTAGGGCTCCCCACTCCCCAAACAAGGGGGTATGGGAACAGTATTTGGCTCCCAACTACCAAACAATGGGGTTGGAAACAGTAGGGTTTTGGCAACCAGCTCCCCAACAAGGGGGTAGGGGAAAAATTTGGGGGGTAGGGCTCCCAGCTCCCAAAACAATGGGGAAGGGCAACAGTGGGGGTAGGGCCCAACCAGCTCCCCCAACAAGGGGGAAAGGGGAACCCTTGGGGGAAGGGCTCCAGCTACCAAACAAGGGGGTAGGGCAACAAGTGGGGGAAAGGGCTACCACCCCCCAAACCAAGGGGGTAGGGGAAACAGTAGGGGTTTTGGCAACCACTACCAAACGGGGGGGTATGGAAACAGTGGGGGAGGGTTTTACTAGCTACCAAACAATTTGGGGAAAATGGCAACAGTGGGGGAAATGGCAAACCAGCAAACCCAACAAGGGGGAAAATGGGAACAGTGGGGGTTTGGCTACCAGCAAAAGCTACCCAACAATGGGGTATGGGAACAGTAGGGGTATGGCTACCAGCTACCCAACAATGGGGTATGGGAACAGTAGGGGTATGGCTACCAGCTACCCAACAATGGGGTATGGCAACAGTAGGGGTATGGCTACCAGCTACCAAACAATGGGGTATGGGAACAGTAGGGGTATGGCTACCAGCTACCAAACAATGGGGTATGGCAACAGTAGGAGTATGGCTACAAGCTACCAAACAATGGGGTATGGCAACAGTAGGGGTATGGCTACCAGCTATCAAACAATGGGGTATGGGAACAGTAGGGGTATGGCTACCAGCAACCAATGGGGTATGGCAACAGTAGGGGTATGGCAACAGTAGGGGTATGGCAACGGTAGGGGTATGGCAACAGTAGGGGTATGGCAGCAGCAGGGGTATGGCAACAGTATGGGTATGGCAACAGTAGAGGTATGGCAACAGCAGGGGTATGGGAACAGCAGGGGTATGGCAACAGTAGGGGTATGGCAACAGCAAGGGTATGGCAACAGTGGGGGTATGGCAACAGTATGGGTATGGCAACAACAGGGGTATGGCAACAGTAGGGGTATGGCAACAGCAGGGCTATGGCAACAGTAGGGGCATGGCAACAGTAGGGTATGGCAACAGCAAAGGTATGGCAACAACAGGGGTATGGCAACAGTAGGGGTTTGGCAACATCAGGGGTATGGCAACAGCATGGGTATGGCAACAGCAGGGGTATGGCAACAGCAGTGGTATGGCAACAGTAGGGGTATGGCAATAGTAGGGGTATGGCAACAGTAGGGGTATGGCAACAGCAGGGGTATGGCAACAGTAGGGGTATGACAACAGTAGGGGTATGGCAACAATAGGGGTATGGCAACAGTAGGGGTATGGCAACAGCAAAGGTATGGCAACAGTAGGGGTATGGCAACAGTAGAGGTATGGCAACTGTAGGGGTATGGCAACAGTAGGGGTATGGCAACAGCAGAGGTATGGCAACAATTGGGGTATGGCAACAGCAGGGGTATGGCAACAGTAGGGGTATGGCAACAGCTGGGGTATGGCAACAGTAGGGGTATGGCAACAGTAGGGGTATGGCAACAGTAGGGGTTTGGCAACAGCAGGGGTATGGCAACAGTAGGGGTATGGCAACAGTAGGGGTATGGCAACATTTGGGGTATGGCAACATTTGGGGTATGGCAACAGCAGGGGTATGGCAACAGTAGGGGTATGGCAACAGTTGGTGTATGGCATCAGCTGGGGTATTGCAACAGTAGGGATATGGCAACAGCAGGGGCATGGCAACAGTTGGGGTATGGCAACAGCTGGGGTATGGCAACAGTAGGGGTATGACAACAGCAGGGGTATGGCAACAGTAGGGGTATGGCAACAGTAGGGGTATGGCAACAGCAGGGTATGGCAACAGTAGGGGTATTGCAACAGCAGGGGTATGGCATCAGTAGGTGTATGGCAACAGCAGGGGTATGGCAACAGTAGGGGTATGGCAACAGCAGGGGTATGGCAACAGTAGGGGTATGGCAACAGCAGGGGAATGGCATCAGTAGGGGTATGGCAACATTAGGGGTATGGCAACAGCTGGGGTATGGCAACGTAGGGGTATGGCAACATTAGGGGTATGGCAACAGCTGGGGTATGGCAACGTAGGGGTATGGCAACATTAGGGGTATGGCAACAGCTGGGGTATGGCAACAGTAGGGGTATGGCAACATCTGGGGTATGGCAACAGTAGGGGTATGGCAACATCTGGGGTATGGCAACAGTAGGGGTATGGCAACATCTGGGGTATGGCAACAGTAGGGGTATGGCAACAGCTGGGGTATGGCAACAGTAGGGGTATGGCAACAGCTGGGGTATGGAAACATTAGGGGTATGGCAACAGCTGGGGTATGGCAACAGTAGGGGTATGGCAACAGCTGGGGTATGGCAACAGTAGGGGTATGGCAACAGTAGGGGTATGGCAACAGTAGGGGTATGGGAATCCATCTCTGAACAATTTATAAAAAAACACTATGTTTGATTAGATATTGACATCTTTTGAAGTCATACTGGTACCTAATAGCACAGGTGATGATCCAAGCTACTGACATCTTTTGAAGTCATACTGGTACCTAATAGCACTGGTAATGACCCAATCTATTGACTTCTTTTGAAGTCATACTGGTACCTAATAGCACAGGTGATGATCCAAGCTACTGACATCTTTTGAAGTCATACTGGTACCTAATAGCACTGGTAATGACCCAATCTATTGACATCTTTTGAAGTCATACTGGTACCTAATAGCACAGGTGATGATCCAAGCTACTGACATCTTTTGAAGTCATACAGGTACCTAATAGCACTGGTGATGACCCAATCTATTGACATCTTTTGAAGTCATACTGGTACCTAATGGCACTGGTGATGACCCAAGCTACTGACATCTTTTGGAGTCACACAGGTACCTAATAGCACTGGTGATGACCCAGTCTATTGACATCTTTTGAAGTCATACTGGTACCTAATAGCACTGGTGATGACCCAAGCTACTGACATCTTTTGGAGTCACACAGGTACCTAATAGCACTGGTGATGACCCAGTCTATTGACATATTTTGAAGTCATACTGGTACCTAATAGCACTGATGACCCAAGCTACTGACATATTTTGAAGTCATACTGGTACCTAATAGCACTGGTGATAATTTCGACAGTCTGGTGAAGGTGGTATGAGCACATTCTGGACTATCCAATGGTAATATGTAATCGTAGATTACATATTACCAAGAATAAAGCACCTATGGAAAGAATTGCCAGTCACAATAGCAGGAAACGTGTATGTTAATAAATCAGGGATCGGGTGGGGTTTGAACCCAATGCAAGTTAATCCTAAAACTCACAGGCCAGTGCGTTAACCACTCGGCCTCCTGCCTCTAATAAGATTCATCGAACTAAGCTGAATGAATCGTGTTAAGATTTTGTGAGACTTCTGTGTTACCATTGTTCACCAAGTGGTTGGAAGCTTATGTGATCCCACAGGAGGCTGCTACACTAGCATTGACTCTGGTGAAGCAAATCTTCGCACTGTACTGTGCACCGAATACATTACATTCTGACGAGGATAAGAACTTATGATTCTACAGTTTACCCGATGTTATTAGTTTTAGGGGGTCGGAAAACCCAAACAATTCCTTTTGAGGCCTGAATCAGATGACTTGGTGTCTACGAGTTTGTTACATATTATTTGGAGTATGTCACACTCCCATATAGGCTGCCTCCCAACTAGCGAACCGAGTGCTAAGGTTTAACCATCAATATGGGCCCCATCGTTACATTAGTACCTAGATTCATTGGTCGATCACAGACAAACCCGCCAGAGCTGTGAAGTCATGTGGTTCACTTCTGACGCGAGTTTTAGCAGACTTGTCTAGGCTGCTGGTCTCTCACAGTGTCTTGTCTGGCTCTCACATTCTGCCTCCTAATACCTTTAATATCTGTATTTATTACAAGTACATGTACATGGTATAGCAGGCCTAGTTAACATCAATGACATAATTGTTATGCAGAGCATTTAAGGGCAAATTAGGTCCTTGTCCCAGGATGCGACCCACACCAGTCCACTAACACCCAGGATGTGATCCACACAAGTCCACTAACACTCAGGATGTGACCCACACCAGTCCACTAACACCCAGGATGTGATCCACACCAGTCCACTAACACCCAGGATGTGACCCACACCAGTCCACTAACACCCAGGATGTGACCCACACCAGTCCACTAACACCCAGGATGTGACCCACACCAGTCCACTAGCACCCAGGATGTGACCCACACCAGTCCACTAACACCCAGGATGTGACCCACACCAGTCCACTAACACCCAGGATGTGACCCACACCAGTCCACTAACACCCAGGATGTGACCCACACCAGTACACTAACACCCAGGATGTGACCCACACCAGTCCACTAACACCCAGGATGTGACCCACACCAGTCTACTAACACCCAGGATGTGACCCATACCAGTCCACTAACACCCAGGATGTGACCCACACCAGTCCACTAACACCCAGGATGTGACCCACACCAGGCCACTAACACCCAGGATGTGACCCACACCAGTCCACTAACACCCAGGATGTGACCCATACCAGTCCACTAACACCCAGGATGTGACCCACACCAGTCCACTAACACCCAGGATGTGACCCACACCAGTCCACTAACACCCAAAATGTGACCCACACCAGTCCACTAACACCCAGGATGTGACCCACACCAGTCCACTAACACCCAGGATGTGACCCACACCAGTCCACTAACACCCAGGATGTGACCCACACCAGTCCACTAACACCCAGGATGTGACCCACACCAGTCCACTAACACCCAGGATGTGACCCACACCAGTCCACTAACACCCAGGATGTGACCCACACCAGTCCACTAACACCCAGGATGTGACCCACACCAGTCCACTAACACCCAGGATGTGACCAACACCAGTCCACTAACACCCAGGATGTGACCAACACCAGTCCACTAACACCCAGGATGTGACCCATACCAGTCCACTAACACCCAGGATGTGACCCACACCAGTCCACTAACACCCAGGATGTTAACCACACCAGTCCACTAACACCCAGGATGTGACCCACACCAGTCCATTAACACCCAGGATGTGGCCCACACCAGTCCACTAACACCCAGGATGTGACCCACACCAGTCCACTAACACCTAGGATGTGACCCACACCAGTCCACTAACACCCAGGATGTGACCCACACCAGTCCACTAACACCCAGGATGTGACCCACACCAGTCCACCAACACCCAGGATGTGACCCACACCAGTCCACTAATACCCAGGATGTGACCCACACCAGTCCACTAACACCCAGGATGTGATCCACACCAGTCCACTAACACCCAGGATGTGACCCAAACCAGTCCACTAACACCCAGGTTGCCATTTTACTGATGGGTGAACATAGACAACCGCTGTTAAGAAACACGCCCAGTGTTTCTACCCTCGCTGGGAATCGAAGTTCACAACCCTCGTCTTGTGAAGCTACCTGGCCACGGGGCACCGTGTTGTACAGTTCCTCTTACATTACACTATATATTGTAAATACCAGCTTGCTTATATGGTGTAGAAAATACAAATCAAACGTCTGTTTTCTTCTGTTTCGCGGGTTACTCACTGGCGAGTCCACGGGTTACTCACTGGCGAGTCCACGGGTTACTCACTGGCGAGTCCACGGGTTACTCACTGGCGAGTCCACGGGTTACTCACTGGCGAGTCCACGGGTTACTCACTGGCGAGTCCACGGGTTACTCACTGGCCAAGACGAAGATTGGCCACGAGATGCTATTGCTATTAACCATATTTACAGAACATCCGATATATTCATGCCGGAGATTGTGACTAGATAAGATAAGATTTCGCTCGGATTTTTAACCCCGGAGGGTTAGCCACCCAGGATAACCCAAGAAAGTCAGTGCGTCATCGAGGACTGTCTAACTTATTTCAATTGGGGTCCTTAATCTTGTCCCCCAGGATGCCACCCACACCAGTCGACTAACACCCAGGTACCTATTTGCTGCTAGGTGAACAGGACAATAGTGTAAGGAAACGTGTCGAAATGTTTCCACCCGCCGGGAATCGAACCCGGGCCCTCCGTGTGTGAAGCGGGAGCTATAGCCACCGGGCCACCACGTATTTTAATGAACTGGAGAATTGTTTGGAGAATTAGTCACGAATGAATTTGAGCAAAATCTTGAGACAAAGAAAAAACAGTATGGCTGGATGTCTTTGCAAACACCTTTCAAGCAATGAACAAGCAATGGCTGCATAACCATCAGCACAAGACTTACGAAATTGTAATGACACGATTGCAAACAAGCCATAACGTGGGTGTTGTTAGAACCCTGGGCTCAGCTAGCTGGTCCAGTGGCTAACGCGTCGGTCTGGAGTTTGTGACTCTCTGATGGCAGGTTCTAACCCCACCTATGGTATGGTTCATCAGCACAAGACTGGAGGACCCTTGTCTCATCATAGAAAAAACTGAAGTAACGATCCAGATTCAATGGGGTGCCTTATTATTATTATTAGTTATTATCAAGGGGGAGCACAAAACCCGTAGGATTATGTAGCGCCTGTGGGGGGGAATGTGGAAGGTATTCAGGCTTAATTCAGGGAACTGGAGCACAGATTCAATTCCCGAGATCAAGAGCCCCTCACCAGCATCAATCGGGTGCAAAGAGATAATTAGAAAATGGTGCAAGTTCGACCTGTCGAGGAAATACCGTGGCTTAAGACATAATTAATAAGAAGAGACTAGGGAAGGGGGTTAGATAGTTCCCACGAGTCCCAAAATCACCTCCGGGAGATTTCATTGGTTGCTTGGTTAAGCTAAAAGACATCGGGAGATTTCATTGGTTGCTTAGTTAAGCTAAAAGACATCGGGAGATTTCATTGGTTGCTTGGTTAAGCTAAAAGACATCGGGAGATTTCATTGGTTGCTTGGTTAAGCTAAAAGACATCGGGAGATTTCATTGGTTGCTTGGTTAAGCTAAAAGACATCGGGAGATTTCATTGGTTGCTTGGTAAAGCTAAAACACACCGGGAGATTTCATTGGTTGCTTGGTTAAGCTAAAAGACACCAGTGGGAGAGCTGGGATATGACACTAGCTACGGGTTGAGTGGCAGGGACTAGATCGGTGAAAAAGGTGTCCACAGCAACTGTTAGCTGCTGATTTCTTGTTTTAAGTGTGCTTGAGTAATCTGTTTTGAGCCAGCCAATCATAAAGCTTCTCCTGTATTTACTCTAAGACATGAGATAAAGAATTATATTCACCAAGGGGTGACTATCTCTCAGTATATAGACCCCGAGATCTCTCTCATTCCTATTTTTGAGATAACAGTATTTTTTGTATACAAGTCAATTTTATAGGCTAACAGCTGTTATCCTACCTCCGGTTTTTTCAAAACCCAGCCCTATCTAAGGTATACTACCACCCCCAGGATGCGACCCACAAAAGTCGACTAACACCCAGGTACATACTTATTGCTTGGTGAAAAGGGGCAGCAGGTGTTAAGAAACATGCTCAATATTTCCACCTGTAACGGGGATCGAACTTGTGTTGAACACTGAACAGGTTACATGTAACCTTATAGACCCTTGTGTAGTTGAGAGACTTTGAACTTAATTAAGCATGCTAGAGTTAGTCGTCTGTAAGTCACCAGCCAGAGTGTCCATGATCAGAATGTGTTACTAGTGACTGTGTTGTTACAGTGATAACGAGTCAAGATGATGTCAGGAGGCAGATGTGTGGTACTCATGCCCCCACACTAGCAATGTCAGGAGGCAGATGTGTGGTACTCATGCCCCCACACTAGCATTGTCAGGAGGCAGGTGTGTGGTATTCATGCTCCCACACCCTCATTGGCAGGTGGGGTGTGTGGGAACTCATACACATGCACACACCTTCTCAGGAAGTAGGTCGGGGATTGGGGAAGAGTCAATCGTTTGCATCTGTCTGGTCACGAATGTATGTGGGAATTCATGTTCCTACATCAATTTTATCAAGAGGCAGGTGTTGGTGACTCATACCCACACACCTGACTTGTCAGGAGGTGGGTGTGAGAGACTTATGCCCCTGTACCCTGCCACTAGGAGGCAGGTGTGTGGGGGACGCATACCTCTGTATTTCCTATGTCAGCAGGCAAGTGTTTGTGACTCCACACCTACTTCTTGACATTAAGTGGGTGTGGGGGATTCACCCCCGTGCACATGTCTAGTCAGGAGGCAGTTGTTGGTGACACACCCCTGCACCCGCTTTAAAAGGTGGCTGGTGTGTAGTATTCAATCCCAAGCACCTGCCTCATCAAGAGGTGGATGTTGAGGACATTAGCAATTGCACCCGTCTTAATAGATGACTGGTGTGATTGATACACTTCCTAGCAAATACCTTGTCAGGAGGCAGGTGCTGGGGACACACTCCTGCACCCAGTTTCCCAAGAGGCGCATTTAGTGATCCGTAAAATAATGTGTCACTTAGCATAGCGTAACCAAAAAAAAATTCCACAAATAGTTCTGCCCCCTCCCCCAAATGGAATTCTGTTAGCGTTTTCGAAAGATAAAATGACTTTTAAATTGATTTGCAGATCTAAGGATCGTCGAGTATCTCTACGCTTCTCCCCGCCTCTACACTCCCCCTCCCTCTACACTCCTCCCCACCTCTAAAATTCCCCATCGACACTCCCTCTCCCTCTACACTCCTCCCCACCTCTACACTCCCTCATCTATACTCCCTCTACACCAGTGGTTCTTAACCTGGGTTCGATCGAATCCCAGGGGTTCGGTGAGTCAGTCTCAAGGTTCGGCGGATGTCACATACACGCGCTCAAGATAAGTTATCCAGTATTCCTCTTACAAATAACACCATCAGCAGCAGAATAGACGATATAAGCGATGACATCTTGGCTCAAGTAACTGCAGATCTGATTTCAAGCCCAGCGAAATTCTGCTTTCAACTCGAAATGACCACCGACGTTCCTAGTAGGGAAGTTTGTATTCGTGCGCTATGTGAAAGACGATGTGGTAAAGGAAGATTTCTTTTATTTTGTAAGCCTCTCACAACAACAACCAAGGCAGCCGACGTGAAGAAAGTTGCGGATGACTTCTTCAGAGACAACGATCTTCGGAGGAATATGGTTTCTGTAGTTTGTTCGGACGGAACTCTGGCCATGCTGGGACGAAACTCTGGCTTTGAAGCGCTGGTGAAAGCCGATGCACCACAGATCATTGCTACGCACTGTGTTTTGCACAGGCATGCGTTGCCAACAAAAACCTTGCCTCCAAAACTGGCAGAAGTATTGAAAATTGCAGTGGAATGTGTGAACTACATGCGAAATGGTGCTCTGAAGCACCGCATCCTCAAAGAGCTGTGTAATGAAGAGGGCTCTGAATTCGAGGTACTTCTGTGCCTTTCTGAAGTTCGGTGTTTATCCCGGGGAAAGGTGCTCAATCGTGTTTTTGCCTCTCTTGTAGAATTAGCTCTGGTATAAACCTTGGTAATAAATACCGACAAGTTGGTTTAGAAAGACACGTAAGCAAACACTATAACATATTTATTAGAAAACGTTTCGGTCCTGGAACCTTGATCAAGGTTCCAGGACCGAAACGTTTTCTAATAAATATGTTATAGTGTTTGCTTACGTGTCTTTCTAAACCAGAATTAGCTCTGTTTTTTGGAGAGCACCGACACTGTCACGCAGATTGCTTCGAAATTCTCATTTTGGCGTACATGGCCGATAACTTCGATGCTCTCAATCATCTCAATTGACAGATGCTGGGCGTTGGAGTCAACATCATCGAAGTGGAAGAAAACCTGAAGGCTTTTCTATAAAAAGCTGCCGTTATGGAAACGACTAACAGAGAATGATACCTTCGTAAACTTTCCCCTGCTGGACGACTGTGTAAGATCGAAGACGTGTCTGGAATCAGAGACATTTCTGTACCCGGGGAACTGAAGCAAGCAATTGCCATGCACTTAGACGAGCTTGCAAAGTTTCTCGACGGATACTTCCCCACCAGAGTGTCATATCCAGCATGGGTGAGACAGTCGTTCACGTTCAGTGTTACGACAGCAGATGACAATGATAAATACCTCGACAAAATCATTGAACTTCAGCAGAGTCAGGTTCGTGCAAGAATGGTATATAATACCGACAAGAATCTCCACGACTATGGTGTTCTTCGCACCTACTCCTAGGTTGAGGGACTGATTACCTCATCTTCTGTATATAGTCCTACTGTCTTCAAGTTATGTCCTAGAATTTGTATTGATAAAGCCACTGGATGGCGAAACGTCTACAATAAAGATACCCAGATGTTGCACATGTGTCTTAATTTTTATAGAGTCAGGTTCAACACCAACTCTTCAGAATAACAACGATCTCAACGTTTTCGTGATACCAGATCGTAGCGTTGCCTCTTATTGCTACGAAAGCCCTTGAAGACTCACGCCGGTTGTTACAACGTATCTTTGCGAGCAGTCCTTTTCCAGGATGGTAGACATTAAAACGAAGCGAAGTTACAGACTTCGTTGCGAAAATAACAGAAGTGACACTTGCCAAGGTGAAGCCGCGCATTTCTGAACTTGTCTATGATATGTAGCAGTAAAAGTCACATTGGTTTGTGGTTTTGATTAGAATCAAGTTTGGTGGCTAAAGCTCCCGCTTCACACACGGAGGGCCCGGGTTCGATTCCCGGCGGGTGGAAACATTTCGACACGTTTCCTTACACCTGTTGTCCTGTTCACCTAGCAGCAAATAGGTACCTGGGTGTTAGTCGACTGGTGTGGGTCGCATCCTGGGGGACAAGATTAAGGACCCCAAAGTTAGACAGTCCTCGATGACGCACTGACTTTCTTGGGTTATCCTGGGTGGCTAACCCTCCGGGGTTAAAAATCCGAACGAAATCTTATCTTATCTTATCTTACCTTAAGAAATCGTATTTCACTTTTCAAATTACGAAGGTTCGGTGAATACACGGATGAAATCTGCGGGTTCAGAACCTCCAACAAGATTAAGAACCACTGCTATACAGACACACACACACACACACACACACACACACACACACCACACACACACACACACACACACACACACACACACACACACACAAACTTCGATATATAGACATTTCAAGGTGCTGCCCTGCCGGAACGTTACCAGACGTACAACAAAAATAGCACATGTATCTGAAGGTCAGCAGACGGAGGATCAAGCCTCCACCACATCTTGCACCACATGGTCCACATGGGTTTAGCGATCATGAATTAAATAAACGACCAATAAGCGAAAAACGAGTTTTATTTATCTTATTAACGATAACATTCCATAGCAAAACGTAACCTAGCATAACGAAACCTAACGAAACCTAACGAAACCTAACGAAACCTAACGAATCGAAACCAAAACTAAAGAAGATAATATTCGTAAATAACAAGAGAACCTTTCCAAAATGACGTAGTAAATTTCGCACGAAAATTAGCTTAGTAAAATGAGCTAAGGTTGAGAAGTTAATCACGACTACCTCCTTCCCTGCAACAATTATCTTGCTAGCAACATTGATCACTGCCTAGTGTTTATTCTATCTGAACTGTCAGTCAAGCATAATTAATTCTTTAATACTAATACTTAATTCTTGCAATATTATAAGCCTTAGTATATGGTCAAATTTCCACGCTGGCTTGTGTATGTTGTCCAGTCATGCGTACGAGCGTCGGGAAGTCATGCGTACGAGCGTCGTGAAGACAGAAAAGTATAGGAGCGTCGTGAAGACAGTCATGTGTACGAGCGTCGTGAAGACAGTCATGTGTACGAGCGTCGTGAAGACAGTCATGCGTACGAGCGTCGTGAAGACAGTCATGTGTACAAGCGTCGTGAAGACAGTCATGTGTAGGAGCGTCGTGAAGAAAGTCATGTGTACGAGCGTCGTAGAGACAGTCATGTGTACGAGCGTCGTGAAGACAGTCATGTGTACGAGCGTCGTGAAGACAGTCATGTGTACGAGCGTCGTGAAGACAGTCATGCGTACGAGCGTCGTGAAGACAGTC
The DNA here is from genome assembly GCF_026875155.1 of Cherax quadricarinatus. NCBI lineage: Eukaryota > Metazoa > Arthropoda > Malacostraca > Decapoda > Parastacidae > Cherax > Cherax quadricarinatus. The sequence continues at coordinate 129,425 of NC_069494.1, read as the reverse complement.
ATGTGTACGAGCGTCGTGAAGACAGTCATGTGTACGAGCGTCGTGAAGACAGTCATGTGTACGAGCGTCGTGAAGACAGTCATGTGTACGAGCGTCGTGAAGACGGTCATGTGTACGAGCGTCGTGAAGACAGTCATGTGTACGAGCGTCGTGAAGACAGTCATGTGTACGAGCGTCGTGAAGACAGTCATGTGTACGAGCGTCGTGAAGACGGTCATGTGTACGAGCGTCGTGAAGACAGTCATGTGTACGAGCGTCGTGAAGACAGTCATGTGTACGAGCGTCGTGAAGACAGTCATGTGTACGAGCGTCGTGAAGACAGTCATGTGTACGAGCGTCGTGAAGACGGTCATGTGTACGAGCGTCGTGAAGCGGTCATGTGTACGAGCGTCGTGAAGACAGTCATGTGTACGAGCGTCGTGAAGACAGTCATGTGTACGAGCGTCGTGAAGACAGTCATGTGTACGAGCGTCGTGAAGACAGTCATGTGTACGAGCGTCGTGAAGACAGTCATGTGTACGAGCGTCGTGAAGACAGTCATGTGTACGAGCGTCGTGAAGACAGTCATGTGTACGAGCGTCGTGAAGACAGTCATGGTGACGAGCGTCGTAACATGTGTGTACGACGGGAAGACAGTATCGTACGAGCGTCGTGAAGACAGACAATGGTACGAGCGTCGTGAGAAGTCATGCGTAACGCAGCGTACATGGAGAACACAGCTAACGATAGGTACATGGGAACACAGAACAAGTACATGGGAACCAGCCGTAACAGGACATAGGGAACACAGCCTAACATAGGTACATAGGGAACACAGCCTAACATAGGTACATTGGGAACACAGCCTAACATAGGCACATAGGGAACACAGCCTAACATAGGTACATAGGGAAACAGCCTAGAGCAGGTACATAGGGAACACAGCCTAACATGGTACATAGGGAACACAGCTAACATAGGTACACTAGGGAACACAGCCTAACATAGGTACATAGGGAACACAGCCTAACATGGTACATAGGGAACACAGGCTAACATAGGTACATAGGGAACACAGCCTAATAGGTACATAGGGAACACAGCCTAACATAGGTACATAGGGAACACAGCTAACATAGGTACATAGGGAACACAGCCTAACATAGGTACATAGGGAACACAGCCTAACATAGGTACATAGGGAACACAGCCTAACATAGGTACATAGGGAACACAGCCTAACATAGGTACATAGGGGAACACAGCCTAGATAGGTACATAGGGAACACAGCCAACATAGGTACATAGGGAACACAGCCTAACATAGGTACATAGGGAACACAGCCTAACATAGGTACATAGGGAACACAGCCTAACATAGGTACATAGGGAACACAGCCTAACATAGGTACATAGGGAACACAGCCTAGAGTAGGTACATAGGGAACACAGCCTAACATAGGTACATAGGGAACACAGCCTAACATAGGTACATAGGGAACACAGCCTAGAGTAGGTACATAGGGAACACAGCCTAACATAGGTACATAGGGAACACAGCCTAACATAGGTACATAGGGAACACAGCCTAACATAGGTACATAGGGAACACAGCCTAACATAGGTACATAGGGAACACAGCCTAACATAGGTACATAGGGAACACAGCCTAACATAGGTACATAGGGAACACAGCCTAGAGTAGGTACATAGTGAACACAGCCTACATAGGTACATAGGGAACACAGCCTAACATAGGTACATAGGGAACACAGCCTAACATAGGTACATAGGGAACACAGCCTAACATAGGTACATAGGGAACACAGCCTAACATAGGTACATAGGGAACACAGCCTAACATAGGTACATAGGGAACACAGCCTAGAGTAGGTACATAGGGAACACAGCCTAACATAGGTACATAGGGAACACAGCCTAACATAGGTACATAGGGAACACAGCCTAACATAGGTACATAGGGAACACAGCCTAGAGTAGGTACATAGGGAACACAGCCTAACATAGGTACATAGGAAACACAGCTTAACATAGGTACATAGGGAACACAGCCTAACATAGGTACACAGGGAACACAGCCTAACATAGGTACATAGGGAACACAGCCTAACATAGGTACATAGGGAACACAGCCTAACATAGGTACATAGGGAACACAGCCTAACATAGGTACATAGGGAACACAGCCTAGAGTAGGGACATAGGGAACACAGCCTAACATAGGTACATAGGGAACACAGCCTAGAGTAGGGACATAGGGAACACAGCCTAGAGTAGGGACATAGGGAACACAGCCTAGAGTAGGGACATAGGGAACACAGCCTAACATAGGTACATAGGGAACACAGCCTAGAGTAGGTACATAGGGAACACAGCCTAACATAGGTACATAAGGAACACAGCCTAGAGTAGGGACATAGGGAACACAGCCTAGAGTAGGGACATAGGGAACACAGCCTAACATAGGTACATAGGGAACACAGCCTTACATAGGTACATAGGGAACACAGCCTAGAGCAGGTACATAGGGAACACAGCCTAACATAGGTACATAGGGAACACAGCCTAGAGTAGGGACATAGGGAACACAGCCTAACATAGGTACATAGGGAACACAGCCTAACATAGGTACATAGGGAACACAGCCTAGAGTAGGGACATAGGGAACACAGCTAAGCGTAGATATATCAGCAACACAACCAGTCATATAAGTGTCGTGCCGAATAGGTAAAATTTATCAATTATCAAGAACTCATTTAAAATTAAGTCCTTTCTAAAATTTTCTCTTATACGTTTAATGATTTTTTTATTTATGTTAATGTAAAAATTAATAATTTTGTACCAAAAGAACCTTAGAAAACTTTCCTAACCTTATTATAACAAGCGCAATTTAATTTAGCCTAATACAACTAAATATATTTTAGATTTGTTTGCAATAATTTAATAAACACAATGAAATATATATTTTTCGTTAGGTTCAGAATGACTTTGCAAAAGTATTGCATACATAAAATTTTTTCGCTTGCCTTATTCGGCAAGAAAAGCGTTGCTATTTAAGCCAAAATAGTAAGTTTTACCTATTCGGCACGACATTAACATAGGGAACAGGCAAGAACAGCGGCATCCGGACTACAACCAATGGTAGTGATAGTGACTCGTACCTCAGTGGTAATGTTCTCCAATGGTAGTGATAGTGACTCGTACCTCAGTGGTAATGTTCTCCAATGGTAGTGATAGTGACTCGTATCTCAGTGGTAATGTTCTCCAATGGTAGTAATATAGACTCGTACCTCAGTGGTAATGTTCTCCAATGGTAGTGATAGTGACTCGTACCTCAGTGGTAATGTTCTCCAATGGTAGTAATAGTGACTCGTACCTCAGTGGTAATGTTCTCCAATGGTAGTAATATTGACTCGTACCTCAGTGGTAATGTTCTCCAATGGTAGTGATAGTGACTCGTACCTCAGTGGTAATGTTCTCCAATGGTAGTGATAGTGACTCGTACCTCAGTGGTAATGTTCTCCAATGGTAGTGATAGTGACTCGTACCTCAGTGGTAATGTTCTCCAATGGTAGTGATAGTGACTCGTACCTCAGTGGTAATGTTCTCCAATGGTAGTGATAGTGACTCGTACTGGTAATGCTCTCAGCTCACAACCGAATGAGCAAAGGTTTGATCTTCAGATGAATAGACAAGTATGGACAAGTCTCCTTTCAACCTGCTGTCCCTGGCTGTGTAATAAGTCAGCTGAAGCAAGTTGCTTCCTAGACAGGACGAGATGAATGGTTTTGAAAACCGACAAGTTGAAGAATTGAGACACTTATGCAACATATGGGAATCTTTATTGAGGAAACGTTTCGCCACACAGTGGCTTCATCAGTCCAGTACAAAGTAGAAATGGGTAAGGAGAGGAGAAGTTTGAGGTAATCAGTCCCTCAACCTGGAATCGATGTGTTCAGTTCAGTGATGGACTGAACACATCGATTCCAGGTTGAGGGACTGATTACCTCAAACTTCTCCTCTCCTTACCCATTTCTGCTTTGTATTGGACTGATGAAGCCACTGTGTGGCGAAACGTTTCTTCAGCAAAGATTCCCATATGTTGCATAAGTGTCTCAATTCTTTATCCTAGACAGGACGAGATGTACGGGTATGTCTTCACACATCTGCTATCTCTGCTGTAGAGATGTTCGGATGTGAAGATTTAGATATCCGCGGATGCAGATGTATACAAGGATGTTTTGCTTATTTTGCGGATGCGAATTTGGATGCGGATGTACGAAATTGTGCGGATGTTGCGCGGATGCGGATGCGGATGCGGATATCTCTTTACAGTAAAATGCGGATACAGATGTGGATGCGGATGTACGAAATTGTGCGGATATTTCGCGGATGCGGATGAAAATATCCGATACATCACTACGAGTCTGTTGTTTATCTTGCAGCAAATAGATACCTGGGTTTTAGTTGACTGTTGTGGGTGGCATGAAGAGTATAACTGCTGAATGTATTTTTAGGGGCCCAAGACTGTTCAACTGCCTCCCAGCATACATAAGGGGGATTACCAATAGACCCCTGTCTTCAAAAAGGCACTGGACAGGCACCTAAAATCAGTACCTGACCAGCCGGGTTGTGGTTCGTACGTCGATTTACGTGCTGTCAACAGTAATAGCCTGGTCTCAGACCGAGCCGCGGGGGGCGTTGACCCCGGAACCCTCTCCAGGTAAATTCCTTATATACTGTGTCAGCTAAACAAATAAAATAATTAAAACATTATCCAAAAATTATTTTGACATCAATTTTTAAATTTGTAAATAAAAAAATGTCGAAACATATTAAAAAATTTAATAAAACATAATAATTACATCCGGATTATTTTTAATTTAAAAACTCCAGTGAAGACTATTAAATGTCGAAGTTTTTATTTAGTAAATAAGAAAAACGAATCAGTTTTAAATATATAATTATTAAATTACATTATTCGTTAACCCTGGTTAACAACCAAAGATAAAAGTTAACATCAATGGGTTAATTTAGGATACCCAGATGTTAACCCCTAGAGTTACTAACTGGGATAACCAAAGACTATTAAAACTAGACGATTAGTCACGTCGGGTAACTCATAGTAAACCACGATTAATAGGTTTACTAATCAGGATTAGAGGTTTAGTAAACCAGGATGAATTCAGAGATGCAGTGCGGTTTATTTTCATTATGGCCAGTCGGTACTAGAGATGTATCGGATGTGAAAATTTAGATGTCTGTGGATGTGTATGAGGATGTCTTACTTATTTTGCGGATGCGGATGCATATGCGGATATCCGTTTACAGTAAAATGCGGATGCATATGCGGATATCCGTTTACAGTAAAATGCGGATGCGGATGCATATGCGGATATCTGTTTTCAGGAAAATGCAGATGCGGATGCAAGAAATTGTGCGGATGTTCTGCGGATGCGGATATCCGATACATCTCTAGTTGGTAGTATACCAGGAGACCGTTATAAACAGTCGACTACTACCATATAGCAGTATTTACTGTTTGGTGAACAAAGACAGCAATTATAAGAATATTTAGAAATATTTGCAACGTTTGGGAATCTTCATTAGTAAACTTATCACCATCCAGTGGCTTTATCAGTAAATGGATATAATGCGATGACTGTAGAAGGATATACAAGGTAATCAGTCCCTGAGCCTAGGAGTAGGTGATTCTTGAAGACTACTGTGCTTATCATGTGCTTCTAGATTGAGGGACTGATTACCTTGTGTTTTCTATGCAGTGTTACAGTCTTACTATTATATACTTTAATCTGTATTGATAAAACCATTAATTGGCGAAGCGTCTACTGATAATGTTACCTACATATCGCACATGTGTCTAATTTTGCATCTTGTCGGTACTGTACGCCATTATACGTGCATGGTTATAAATGACCATAATTTTTACAGGGGTGGACCGGTAAGCCAGCGGAAGGCCTCGGTCAGATGACCAAAGCTCCAAAGGCGGGTCATCATCTAAGACCCGCGTAAGGAAACACTTGTCCTGTTCCCTGACAAACCTTACCTAACCTAACCTAACTGTATGCCATTCATACACAAATAACCGGCACATAGGAGAGAGGAGCTTACCACGATGTTTCGGTCCGACTTGGACCATTTACAGTCACACTAACACAGAGGAGATAAGGAGGGAGTATACTACTATACAACTATTACCTCTACCACTACCTCTCTTGTCCCGTCCTTGTCTGCTGGCCTATATACTCCCTCCTTCTCTCCTCTGTGTTGATGTGACTTGTAAATGTTCCCAGTGGGACCGAAACATCATCGTAAGCTCCTCTCTCCTATGTGCGGGTTATCTGTGTATTGTGTATTGTTCCAGTCTCCTTGCTCAGAATTCTCTTCCATGACTCATCCAGTAAGAGGTTCCATGACGCTGGTGACGGACTATTGATCTAGGGAATTGGATCTCTACTCCAGTTCCCTTTTTTAAGCCTGAATACCTTCCATCCGCTTCACCCCCCCACAAGCGCTGTATAATCCCACGGGTTTAGCGCTTCCCCATTATCATAATAATAATTTACAATCTTTATAGGAGAAAAAACCATACCCCCGGCCGGGATTGAACCCGCGGTCATAGAGTCTCAAAACTCCAGCCCGTCGCGTTAGCCACTAGAATATGGTCTTCAGAGAGTCTCAGCAAAGCTTTTTACAACGTTGTAAATTCCAACCGATCGTAATTATAGACTCATTACTATTGTGACAATTTACCGTCGGCGTCTCAGCGATGCAGGTGGCCTCAATGAGAATAATTATCAGTAACAAACGGCTTAAGCCGGTAGGAGACTTGGACCTGCCTCGCATGGGCCAATAGGCCTGCTGCAGTCTTCCTTCTTATGAGATGTAATGGGAGGATCCGTCTGTGTCTGAAGAAATATAGATACTATGTCCCGAAGATCGGTTGGTTGCATACTCAGCTCCCACACTGAGGTCTGTGGTTCGACCCCCGGTAAGGGTGGAAACGTTGGGCGTGTTTCCTTATGGGTCGCATCCTGGGGACAAAATTAAGATAAGGTGCACAAATAACCCGCACATAGGACAGACGAGCTTACAACGACGTTTCGGTCCCACTTGGACCATTTACAAAATACAAAGTAAATGGGCCAAGTCAGACCGAAACGTCGTCGTAAGCTCCTCTCTTCTATGTGTGCGATATCTATGTACCGTTCCAAGGTATTGTGCCTTTTTTATATAACAAAGTGCCCGAAATGCCCAGCATGCCAGGGGCACTTTTTATAGTATGTTATTAATATGAGCTATGGTATGTATAAGTTGCATCATATGCTTGTAGAAATATAGATTATTATTAGTAGCAGTAGTTACATTGAGAAAGAACGAAAAAGACAATACCGTGACTAGAACAATATACAAAAAACCCTCAATTATTATTATTATTATTATTATTATTATTATTATTAATCACCTTAATTCCATTAAGACAAAATTTGTAACAAGGACACAAGTGCAGGTATTGTGACATTTTATAGTGGGAACGTTTCGCTCTCCAGAGCTTGTGAAGAGCTGACAAAGTC